>NW_019104620.1:104170-120990 GCF_001995035.1 Momordica charantia
TGTTCACTTAAATAGGAGCCAAGAGCACCAGAAAAATATTCCTTAGCATTATCACTCCGTAGAACTTTAAGAGAGCCACCAAATTGAGTTCAAATTTCAGCATGAAAATGAGAAAGTAACTCAGAACGATGTTTCATCAAATATAACCAAGTTACACGAGAGAAATCATTGACAAAAGTAACAAAATACCGAAATCCATTTTTGGACTCAATAGGACAAGGACCCCAAACATCTGAATGGACTAATTCAAAAAGAGCATTAGCTCGTGTTGACTCTAGGATAGGAACTGAGACGATGAAACTTAGCAAATTGCATGACTCACAATCTAAAGAATGCAAACTATGAAATTGAGGATGGAGACTCTTTAACACGGAGAGAAATGGATGACCCAAACGACAATGTTCTTCAAAGGGAGTTGGCACTCGAGTGCAAACGGTGGCTGTAGGTATTTGTGTATCAAACGTGTAGAGGCCATTAGATTCATGCCCTTTGCCAATAATCTTCTTCGTTGTAAGATCCTGAAATAAGTAATAACCAGGAAAGAATAAGACACAACAATTGAGATCACGAGTAAGTTTACTAACAGAGATCAAATTAAAAGAAAATTGTGGCAAATTTATAACAGAGGTCAATGAAAGAAGTGGTGCCATCCGCTATTGTAACATCAGGTAAAGATGTAGATGGTGAAAAGGTAGCAAATAAATTGGGGTTACCTGATATATGATTCGTAGCACCAGAGTCAATGACCCATTTTGATGCGGAGGAAATAAGACATTTATTGGTATTACTTGAATCAGTAATGACAGTGATTGGATTAGAGGATGATGCAATCAATGACTTTTGATACTGTTGGAATTTAGCAAACTCTTTCGCAGAAATCGTTACCATTAATTTCTTCTCAATCATAACTTCAACAATATGGACACAAACAAAAATTGCATTGAAACATACCAAACCAAATCTGAAGGGGGAAAGGGAATCAAACCAAACCAATTGAACAGAGCCAATTGAACCAAACCAAACCAATTGAACAGAGCCAATTGAACCAAACCAATTGAACATAAACAAACGAACCAGACCAGAACCGATATAAATAAACCAAACCGGACCGAAATGTGACGAACCAGACCGAACCGAACTTGAACTGGATGAAACAAACCGCTTGAAACCAAACCGGTTGAACTGTATCGCTTGAACCGGATCAGGTGTTTTCTGAAACCAGAAACCCTAAGTTCTACCACACGACAACTAGAGGGGCGAAGGCGATTGACGTTGGTGGAAGTGCACGGCGACTAGCGGCGACGAAGGTGCGAAAAACAGCGAGACGAAACCCATGAATAACAATCGACAGCGGTGGTGGTCGGCGGCGGCGACGGCGGTGGTGGTGGTGGCCGGCGGCAGTGGCGGTGGTGGTCGGCGGTGGTGGTCGGCGGCAACGGTCGTAGTGAGTTGTGTTGGATAACAATAAACAAAACTCTAAGGGACAAAACCCTAATGGGCACAAAACCCTAATGGGCATCAAAACCCTAATGGACACAAATATTTTAGAAGAAACTTAGAGCTCTGATACCATGTAAAGACTAAGGTTGGAGAGAATCCAACGTGATGTATTCTCATTATTAATGTCTATATATATAGACAAATATATAAGGTTGACCTAATCCTATAAGGAGAAAGTAAATGACAAATTAATATTAATACAAGAATATAAAATATATTAATATATACTCTAACATATTTTTTCGAATTTTTGGGTTGATTGTTTGATTTTGGCATTGCAAGATATTACAATATATTGCAAAAAAAAAAAGTTAATGTAAAATGATCTGTCGCTCTTAGATATTCTTGTTTTCCTTTTACCAATATGTTTTATTTGAAGCTATTTAGAAAGTATTGATGATATTTAATCGATTAGAACTTGTATTTTTGTAGGTTCTTGCTTGGATTTTGACATTGCAATATATTGCAAGGAAAAAAGTGTTGAATGTAAAATGGTCATCTCTCTTGGGTATTCTCATTTTCCTTTTACCAATTTGCTTTATTTGAACCTATTTAAAAAATATACATGGTATTGAATCAATTGGCACATGTATTTTAGGTTCTTGCTTGGATTTTGGCGTTGTAATATATTGCAAGAAAAAAGCATAATGTAAAATGGTCATCTCCCTTTCGTATTCTTGTTTTCCTTTTACCAGTTTGCTTTATTTGAAGTTATTTAGAAAATATTGATGGTATTGAATTGGTTGGAACGTGTATTGCTTGGATTTTGGCATTGCAATATATTGCAAGAAATTGCAAGAAAAAAAGACATAATATAAAATGATTATCTCTCTTGGATATTCTTAATTATGACATGGTGAATCATGATGTTTGTAGGTGTTAAAAATTCTATACTCAATATGACATCGTTATCGATCTCTTCGTATATAATAAAGCCGTCAGATCATTTTCAGTCTCAAGTAAGTTGTTCATCCCACTTAACGATGACAATTAAGAATATCAAAGATGAGTTGAGTCATACTCAACTAGAGATGTTCAGAAGAACACGCTTTGAATCATTTCTGGACGTAGATATAATATTTTATGGGCAGTCGATCCATTATTTGTTATTGATGGAGGTTTGAATAATGATTGTATTAGCTTTATGGGAGGAAGGGTGGTGCGTACCTTTTCAAGAAAGGAGTTTGATATGGTAACTGGTGTTGTGGAAGTTGTACAAGTGGGACCAAATTAAGTCATATACTTCGAAAGATGTCTTTTAATGATAAGGGTCTATCTCAGCAAATGAGATAAAAAAATAAGTTTTTAAATTTCGAGGGTGATGATGAGGATAGGGTAATGTTGGCACTGATATACCTCGTAGAGTTGCTTTGTTGGGGAAGGATAAGGAAATGAAAATCGACACTAAATCGCTTTCATTTGTAGATGATTGGTCTACATTTGATAGTTATGATTGGGGCTCAATAATATATGAATGCATGTTGAATGGGCTAAAGAAAGCATTGAGAAATGCTTGGACATCTAATCAAAAAATATAGTATAAGCCAGGTTCCACTTACATTACAGGTATTTTAATTATTTTACCTAATTTTATGTATATAATAAACTTCCATACTTAAATTATGTTTGTGTCATGTGTTGTAGACATGGGCATATGAGTCTATATCGACCATGAGTGGTTATGTTGCAAAGAAATTTGATGAGAATGTTATCCCTCGCATGTTTCGTTGGTCGTGTTCACAATCTCTCTTAACTAATTTTTTAGAGAGTGAAGTGTTTGACGTAAAGAAGGTATGCAACAATTGTAACATAAGAGTTTACTATAATAACTATATTATATTACCTAACTATTTTTCGATATTTTAGATAGAAGTTAAAGAATTCCTCGAGTTGACGGACGATGAAATGTTGTCGATTCAGGCAATTAAAGGTCAATCACCTCCCAAACTATATCTCCCAACCGTCAATGTTACACCCTATTATACACCAATCTTCAAAAACAGGATTTGACGACACCTCAGGAAGACTCAAGTAACATTCCAGACTCCAAAGGTGAAGGGTGACTTAAAGACCCATGTTTGGGATGGAGAAAAACCTACTTAAAGTGAAACTTACATTAGGAAGCGTATTGGAAAATCAATGTGAGATGAAACGTATGTTAGCAAGCATATTAAAGAGCCTTAAGTGAGAAAAACAGGTACGCAGTCCTCATTCGTTTAGGGATAAGATTGTTATTATTGTTTACTTACTGCTTATAGCCATGATATAGGTCGAGGATGAAAAATGTGTACAACTTAAAACTTCTGATGATAAGGGTTTGCCTAAAGATGTCTCTTATGCTTCTACATCTAGTTGGTTAAGGATGTCTGTAGAAGATGATGATAAGGTTAAGAATGAGGTGCAACAACTTTCTATTGAGAATCATGATAAGGTTAGGAGCGATGTGCTACAATCTTATATTGAGGATCATGATAAGGTTAGGAACGAGGATGAAAAATGCCTACAACCTTTCGTTCAGTATCATGGAGATTCAGATGTGACTGAGATCGCACCCTTTGTAATTGTACGATCTAATGTTCGTCATGCACGTAAGAGACGTGCTAGTACTTGGACCTTAAATACAACTTTCAAGAGGAAGATGGATACTAACAAAGTAGACCAAAGTTGGAAAGAAACTCGAATTTCGCACAATAATCCAAAGCATAAAATAGTACCAAGCTAGTTGGAATGACTTAGGCGATGGATAAATGACAAGAGTACATATGACCATTTGTGCGACACCATCACTGGAAAGAAACCAAGTAGCTTTTTTAAAGAATTGTTTAAGGCTCGAGAGTGGTTGTCTGATGAGGTAAAATAAAATTTTAACTTTCAACTATGTTTTTTGGTATATTCGTTATTCATTATTTATTATGGTTTGTTTTTATACAACATCTAGATTTTACTTTCCTATTCATTTCTTTAAAGCTAAAATTCGTGGAAAATTTGTGTTCACAAAACTTTACGATAGTGGACACCGTCTTCTTGGTAAGTACACATCCATATTAGATATATTTAAATTTGTACATAATCTTAAACATTTTTTAATATGGGAAGTGCACATCCATATTTCATGTTTTTGAATTTGCAATGTTATCTTGGAGTAACGTAGAAACTATATCAATTGTCTTGTCAAAATAATCTTACATTCAATTGGCAATTACAAATTGATCAATTATGTCAAGATAATCTTTCCGATGATTGAGGCGGTGACAGTAGCAAACACCCAACTGGATAATAACATAATTGATCAATTTTTATTCAACTTGCCAATTGAATGTAAGATTATCTTGACAACACTTGTTGATATAGTTTCCACATTACTCCGAGATAACGATGCAAATTCAAAAACATGTAATATGGATGTGCACTCACCATATTAAAAAATGTTTGTGATTATGTACAAATTTAAATATATGTAATATGGATGTGTATTGTCATAAAGTTCTGTGAACACAAATTTTCCACAGATTTTAGCTTTAAACGAAAGAATAGGAAAGTAGAATCTAGATGCTATATAAAAACAAACCATAATAAATAACGAATATACCAAAAAAACATAGTTGAAAGTTAAAATTTTATTTTACCACATCAAACAACCACTCTCGAGCCTTAAACAATTCATTAAAAAAGCTATGTGGTTTCTTTCCAGTGATAGTGTCGCACAAATGGTCATCTGTACTCTTGTCATTTATTCATCGTCTAAGGCGTTCCAACTCGCTTGGTACTATTGTACTATTTTATACATTGGATTGTACGAAATTTGAGTTTCTTTCAAACTTTGGTCTACTTTGTTAATATCAATCTTCTTCTTGAAAGTTGTAAATGGATCTAAGATCCAAGTACTAACACGCCTCTTACGTGCACGACGAACGTTAGATCGTACAACGACAAATGGTGCAATCTCAGTCACATCTGAATCTCCATGATATTGAATGGAAGGTTGTACACATTTTTCATCCTCGTTCCTAACCTTATCATCATCTTCTAAAGGCATCCTCAACCAACTAGCTGTAGAAGCATCAGAAATATCCCTAGGCAAACCCTTATCATTAGAAGTTTTAAGTTGTACAGATTTTTCATCCTCGACCTATTTCATGACAATAAGTAGTAAGTAAACACTAGTCACAGTCTTATCCCTAAACGAATTAGGACTGCGTACCTGTTCTTCTCGCTAAGGCTCTTGAATATGCTTGCCAACATACGTTTCATCTCACATTGATTTTTCAATACGCTTTCTAATGTAAGTTTCACATCTGAATCTCCATGATACCGAATGGAAGGTTGTACACATTTTTCATTTTCGATCCTAACCTTATCATCATTTTCTAAAGGCATCCTTAACCAACTAGGTGTAGAAACATCCTTAGGCAAACCCTTATCATTAGAAGTTTTAAGTTGTACACATTTTTCATCATCGACCTATATCATGGCTATAAGTAGTAAGTAAACACTAATAACAGTCTTATCCCTAAACGAATTAGGACTGCGTACCTGTTTTCTCGCTTAAGGCTCTTTAATATGTTGGCTAACATATGTTTCATCTCACATTGATTTTCCAATACACTTACTAATGTAAGTTTCACTTGAAGTAGGTCTATCCCCAAGACATGGTCCTTCAAGTCATCCTTCATCTCTAGAATGTTATTTGAGTCTTCATGGGTTGTCGTCACATCCTGTTTTTTGAAGATTGGTGTATGATGAGGTGTAACATTGACGGTTGAGAGACATGGTTTGGGAGGTGATTGACCCCGAATTGCATGAATGGACAACTTTTCATCGTCCGTCAACTCGATGAATTCTTTTACTTCCATCTTAAAGATCGAAAAATAGTCAGGTAATATAAAATAGTTATTACAGTAAACCCTTATGTTATAATTGTTGCATACATTCTTTATATCGAACACTTCACCTAAAAAATTAGCTAATGGAGATTGTGAACACGACCAACATTCTCATTCAATTTCTTTGCAACATAACCACGCATGGTTGATGTAGATTCATACGCCCATACCTACCACACATGATACAAACATAATTTAAATATTATTCTTCAGCTTCACCTCCATGATCAATAACAAATAATGGATCAACTACCCATTAAATATTATATCTACATCCATAAATGATTCAAAGCGTGTTCTTTTGAATTAAATATTATATCTACATCTAGAAATGATCCAAAGTATGAACTTATCCTTAATATTCTTAATTGTCGTCGCGAAGTGGGATAGACAAGTTACTTGAGACCGAAAAATAATATGACGACTTTATTATATAGGAAGGGATCAATAATGATGCCATATTGAGTACAGAACTTTTAACACTTACAAAAACATCATGATTCACCTTTTCACGATTAATAATATCCCAAGAGAGATGAACATTTTTTATTTTTTTTATTTTTCTTGCAATATATCGCAATGACAAAATCCAAGTAAGATCGGTTTCAATCGATTCAATACCATTAATATTTTCTAAATAGCTTCAAATAAAGCAAATTGGTAAAAGTAAAACAAGAGAATACCCAAGAGAGATGACCATTTTACATTCTTATTTTTTCCTTGCAATGTCGAAAGTCACGCAAGAACCTAAAATACAACGGCCAATTTATTCAATACCATATATATTTTCTAAATAGCTTCAAATAAAGAAAATTGGTAAAAGGAAACGACAATAAAAGATATGACCATTTTACATTCAATATTTTTTTCTTGTATTTTTATAGGTTATTGCTTGTATTTTAGTTCTAATCGACTCAATACCATCAAAATAGCTCCAAATAAAGCAAATTGGCGGAAGGAACTAAAATAGTATTTGGTTAAGTTATCGAGTAAGAACGTACTTAAAACCAAGCTCACTAGAGTTCGTCGTCGCTGCTTGAAGCAAACTCATTGAAGTTTGTTGTCGTTCACATGTGCTGCGAAGAAAAGGAAGTTTGGTCGTCAGAAGAAATGGAAGATTGGTCGTCGAAATAAATGGAAGCAAACTCACACGTCTTCGTCATTGTTACCACTCGCCGTTGTCGCCTCAATCCTCGAAAAAATGGAAGCTTGGTCGTCGGAAGAAATGGAAGATCAATGGTGTGTGAGAGGGTTTTTTTTTTTTGTGAGAGGGAGTTTCGAAATCGAAGGTTTCATGTGGGGAAAATTATAAGAGGGGTAGTTACGACTTTTCATCTTTAAAAAGTCCTACTACTCTTTCAATAAAAATATGGTCCTCAATCTCTTTAACCCTATTAAAAATGTCCTACTTTGTACAATTTCCCAATCGTAACAGCCTCCTATAGATCACAATTTCATCGCTCGTTGCTGTAGGTTGCAGATCGTCGGTAGTCGCTCGTTGCCGCAGGCTGTAGATCGTCGCCCACTGTTACAAATCGTCGTCCATCGCTACAGTCCTTCGTCGTATGCCATCGCTGTTGGTCGTTGTCGCCGTCTATATATCAGTAGCTATTGGGATCGTGAGTGAATGTTAAGTTAGGGCTACTTCATGTTTACATTGAGTAGATTTTTTCACATATTTCTTTCTATTAGATTGTTTGGAACCGGAAGTTGAAAGCCTTTCAATGGATTTTCTGAGTTCGGGTTTTTTTTTTTGTTTCCATTGAAATCTCAACCTTGTTTCTTTCTATTGGTTTCTAGATTTGAAAGATGAAATTAAAAGCAACCCGACCTGACCCAATTTCGGGTTGGGTTGGCTATCATGTTCAATTTCATCGGGTCTCTGATCTTATCAACCCAAAAAAATCGAGTTGGTCCAAAAAATCTCCTAAATCCGACCCAAACTGTGAACACTATAAACCACAAAGACTAGCTTTGTAATTAACCATTAATAAATAAGCGAATGCTTATCCCATCCCAACCTTGCCCGGCCATTGCCATTCCTAGTGGGAAGAAAAGAACCACTCTCTAGTATCAAAAGTACCCCATAAAAAAATAGAGTTATCTGAATAAATAAGATGCGTACTAGTTACATTTTTACCTATACAAAAAAAAAATACATATACACTAAATATACATGTGAATTAATTTTGTTCGTATAAATAATCGAATCTACTTGTATATCCACTCCTTTGCACGGCCACCAGACTCGTCCATGTCGATAAAAATACTGACTGCCTGCAAAATTTCAATACCAATCAATGATATTTCATTAGAAACTAAACACTACCAGAAAAAAACACAAGCAGCAAAGGTAATCAAAATCTGAAAACATTTAAGACTACAAGACCTATTAAATACAAAATTGAAAATTTAGAGTTCTAACGGGCTAATTTATCATACACAATTGAGACTTCAGGTAAACTACAGCAACGTTTCAATTTCTCCGTAACCTTACCTTTCCGATCCGAGGTCGGTCTTTAGTTTTGTGTAGGCTGTTTCGAATGTGAGCCACGGCTCCCCAGCATTTTAATGTATTAGCCACACCATCTAGCCGCAACAGATACTCTTCCTCGGACAACGGAAATGATTTCTATGAAATGTACATATACCTAAACATTAGATTTAAATGTACAAAAGAATCTCCAATTGTTAGGGCAATGATGGACGATGAATGCTGTGTGAATTGCTCAGTTGCCTTCATGCACAGTCAAAATAGCTAAGGGTTAAAAGATCGTCAAAATATGTTGCGAATGAACGGAGAATAAAAACACAACCTACAAATTTGTTTTACTATTAAATTCTTGATTCTCGCAAATTCTTTAGGCCCATTCGCATCGAAAGAATGAGAATCGAGGAATAGGGATGAAAACTTTTCATTTTCTTGTAAGAATGTAAGAATGAAATCAATTGATAGGACCTATCTCAAACTTGGAAATCACATCCTAAAAATGAGTAATCTCATTCCACTTATAAAACCTCATCGATCTCAATCTCATTTTTTTTATAGGTGGGCCCTCACCTAAGAAAGTCTAGTATTTACATTCATCACTTAGCTGTATATTTCTATTGTATAGCAATATGTTTGATTCAATTATTCTTGAAAATGATAACCTTGCCCTTCCATTAGTTCAGTAGATTATTTGGATGGAATTTGATTCATATAGTTTCATCATCTATGTATGCATCTTTTACTGCATTTATGTTGGAGTCCCTATTGTTTGGTTAAATATATACCTAACATTCGGATATTTTTCTTAATTTAGTCCCTATTGTTTAGAAAGTTTCAATTTACTCCACCCCCTGTATTTTTACATTTTTCAATTTAGTACCTCACAGTTGGTAGATGTAATGTAAAATTGACTAACAATAAACTTACACGATATAATAGCAGAAATTCAAAGGAAAAAATGTCATCTAAAAGGAAAGTTTCTAATCCTTCCAAATTTTTAAGAAATTGGTATGAATTTTGAATTTCCTTCTCTTGATGACATTTCTTCTAGAAAGTTATAGCCTTTTGATGATTATTTCAGATTGGATGGCCATTCTTGTGTAGAAGCTTCAAGCAGGAGTTCCCTCCACTCTCGGGCCTTAGGCTGCCCCCCTTTTTTGTGGCTTAATACATATCTCTCCGTTTTCTTATAAAAAATTGAAAATATACCAAAACATTATTAAAGACTAGAACATATATCTAGCCAATTAATTTTGTACAGCAGCAGTGAAAGAACTTCTAGTAAAATAGGCCACGTCCTAATTGTCCAGGGTAGTTCTATTATGTGATACATTTTTATTTTTTATATTTTTTTTGAAAAGCCAAGCTTCCATTGAGAAAAATGAGAGAATACAAAGGGACATACACCGAGAGGAGCCAAACTAAAAGAATGGACTCCAATCAAGCAAAATCAAACCTAAGGGATAATTACAAAACACTTCGGACACCGAGGGACATAAACCATTAGTCTTTCTGGTGGGTATCCTTAATTCTCTTATCTCTTGAACCTGTTTGTTCTCGATACTAAAATGAAATGACACTCCCCTAATTCTTTCGAATTGTGAGGAAAATAAAGCCTTACAATGGTATGCTCTCTCCAATCTCTTTGCAAATTATTCTCCTAGCATGATTTTGTTCTAATTGGGAGGTTTTTTACATGTAATATTTAAGCTTCCTTTCATTCTCTACATTAAGTTTGGTTTATTTGTATCCTTATTTTTATTTTTCATTGGTAGCTTCCCGTAATTTTGCAGTTGATTAAAGATTTTGGTGAAAAAGTAGGAGCGGAGACCGGAGTGTTGCATACCTGCTCCCTGTATTTCCACATGACATTTAAAGCTAGAAGATTTCGTCCCATGAACTCCTGAATTATAGGACAACAAAAACAATATGAGAAATCCATGATTTAGTTAAAAATTAGGAACTAATTGACTTCATAATTATATCAGAGAAGCCTTTCAATATTGTCGATAATACATAGTGAAAACTCAAATATGTACAATGTAACGTCTTTGTTTCTATTTTTTGTTTCTTGTTTCTTCTTTTTCAATAAAAAAAAAAGAAAAAAAAAGAACTACTTTTGGTAACTGTTCCATTTTTATTAAAAAAAGACACAAAAAAGTAGTCATTTTTTGTTTCTTGTTCTCTAACATTTTAGATTAAGAAAAAGTAAAAGTTTTACATGAAATTTAATTTAGAAATTGATTCCTAAGGTAGGTAAGTGGCAATCATGATGTTTGAACTTCGTATGTCATATATATTTTTAATATTTATTATACATTTTCAAAATAATAAATAATAAATTAATATTTTTATCTATATTTTGAAATAAAAAATTGATTATTTGTTTCTAAAACTTCTATACAATTTTAGAAACATTCTGAGAAATGAGAAACGAATGGTCGGAACAAGAAACGAGAAATAAAAAACGTAAATATTCTAGAAGTTAAAAGAAACAAAAGTCGAATACCTTCTTTATTAGTTGAACGTCATAAGATCTGCCATACTTGTTCCTGATTAGAGTAGCTAGATCAATTCCACTGAATCTGGAATCATCTGTTCCAACAGATCGCTCCAGATTTTCCCTAAGCATGTCGAAGTTCATCTGAAACTGAAGCAACTAACTCAATAAACATTTCCGTTTCTTATTTTTTTGTTTCTCGTTTCCTTTTCACAAATTACTCAAATATTTCTCCAAAGGACAATTGATCTAAATTCCGACTCAACTGGAGAAAAATTTTCACTTTTTGTTTCTAGCAAATTGCTCAAATGTCTCCAAAGGGACAATTGATCCAATACCAACTAAAAAATGCTGCTACTTCTACCATAGTGACAAGTGATGATAAACGATTGTAATGCAAAGCTGAAAGAGTAATCAAGGAGTTTCCTATTTCTTTCTTTCTAGTTTTTGAATTTTAAAAAATATTTAGAAAATTGTATACAAATTTTACAACCAATTTAATCTCTATAGTTTAAAATTTATAACAATTTAGTCATTGTTTAAGATTTTTTTTTTTCTTTGATATGAGCGAGGCGAGTGTCTAGCCTTAATCCTACTGCATTTGGTTGCCAAAATGATTATGATGTCAAATCCTTAGTGGGTGACTGGCCATCATGAATTGAATTCATTTCTTCAAATCTATTGACTATTTATATGTATCTTTATTGATCTCTCTATCTTGTTAAGGATTGTTCTTTATTAATAGGACCAAAGGTGTCTATATAAATTAAATAGACTAAATTATTCTAAATAAAAACTAATATTTCATCTAACCTACCCAAAAAAATAATTAGATAAGAACCTATTTAGTTGTGAAATATATTAAACGTCAGCATAAGATAATCCTCACCGTAAGCTAAGTATTTTCTAAATTTATAATTGACAAAGCTTAATGGTGAACTCAACTAATTACCTCTCGATTTTCGGCTTCGGGACTGTCACTCTCGTTAAGCCCAGCATCGGAGTCATCTGGATCCGCCGCACCGTCCACCGAACCGCCGGCGAAAACAGGTCTGTGTCGCCGTCCGCTCCGCCGCCGGCGACAGTAAGCAAGACGATTCCCATGGGGAGTAGTAATTGTTGTTTCTCTGGA
Source organism: Momordica charantia (assembly GCF_001995035.1). The sequence continues at coordinate 116,677 of NW_019104620.1, forward strand.
TGGAACAAAAGGACGACAATATTCGGAATACGAAACCCTAGAAATGTTTGCTCTCCCCAAATGCTCTCGAATTCCAATGCCCGGCGACCAATTGCTCCCGTGCCCCAACGTAACGCTCGTCATAATCTGCCAAACAAAAAAACACCGTCGGTTTCAGCAATTCAGGACAACTGAAATTGGAAGTAGAAGATCACAATTGATTACAGCGGAAATCGGAAAATCGAATGGGATGAGCAGATGAAAAAAGAAGAGAGGAATCGAATTAAATCGGAGGAAGACCTGAGAGAGAGAATTAGAGGACGCCGTTGGAGATGGAATGATGGAATCGTGCGTGAAATTGGTTTCTCATTCACACCGATTAATCGCAACCACTTGTTTTCAGTTGCAATTCTAGACGCACACGCATGGTTTTTTTTTCCTTTTTCCCTGTTTTTTTCATCTCTTTCTTCTTTCTTATGTATAAATGAGGTTTTTTTCTTTTTTTTAATCCTTGTGAAGAAATGAGTTGCCCAAACATGCAGCACTATCAAATCCGGAAACGAACGAAAGCCTCGTATTTACATGGGGTTGGGATCGAACTCATAATCTCTTAGTTGTAAATATATGTTGATCATCATTGAGTAGGGGTGAAAACCTGGCGGTTCGGTTCGGTTTTCGGTCAGGGAAAAATAACCGAAATCCGAACCCATTTTTTTTCCCCCTTTCTTTCTTTCTAGTTCTTCTTCTTCTTTTCCTTCCTTCATTCCTCCCTTTTCTCTCCCTTCATTCCTGTGTAAATTTTAAATTATGTTCTAACAAACCTAACATTACATTTGTATTAAAATACGTGATCACGTATATAACATCTACTTTCGAAGTTTAAAAGATAGTGTCTAGAAGTTGAAAGAAACAAGATTCTAAATATCTTTTTAAGTAAACAAATATTCCAATAATGAGATTTACAAAACTCTAATAAAAACTACAAAATGTAACAAGTTAAATCTCAATTTCTATCATGACTCCAGTTCCATCTCTAGACTTCAGAACTCTACAAAAGAAACAAGAATTGTTACTTAATATATAGTATAAAATAAATTATTAATGAAATAGAGATAAACGATATTTGAGAGTAGAAGTTAAAACTGTAGGATTGAATTTCATGTTTTCGAATGCAACTTCCATCTCCTTACGTATGCTTGAGTATTCTAAATAAGAAAGAAAAACAATCAGTTTATCAAAATTCATGAAATAGATAAAATTTTCAAACAAATATTATAATGACATGACTGCTTACCTTCATCAATTTCTTCTACTCCATCGATTTCTTCACACATGTCATCAAGAGGTTTAGATTGAAGCCAATTTTGAGCACAAATGAGTGCCTCTGCAGTTTGAGGAGTTAATGAACTCCTAAAAGAATCCAATACCCGTCCTCTAGTACTAAAAGCTGACTCAGATGAAACAGTAGATATAGGAATGTTGTAGATGTCCCTAGCTACTTGGCTAATAACCTTAAGTCGACTAGAATTCACCTTCCACCAGTTTAATAAATCAAAATTTTCATCTTCAGCACAAGTCTCATCTAGATAACGAGTGACTTCTGTTTAGATGAGAACGAGTGACTTCTGTTTTTCCATCATATGAATCTTTTTTTTTACTCTGTTTATATCTATCATGAACAGCAGCACGTACCTTATAAATTCCAATTCCACAAGATGCACTAGAAGAATTAGATGGTATTTCACCTTGACCACTTGATGTTTCTACGGGTGTCGATTGTGTTTGAGAGTGATATTCCTTTGTCACTGACAGTCTTGTATAATAGTCATCACACAATTGACGTAATGTTGCTTCAACCTTATTTGTCCACAAATTTGCACTTTCTTCTTCCAAAAATTCATGAAAGCAATAACTCACATAATTTAACTTATATCTAGGGTCAAAAACTACTGCAACATATAACAATAAGTTGATCTTCTCACTTGTAGTTACACCCCAATACTTGTTAAATTTTGTTTGCATTCTTAATGCCATTTTACTCAACAAGTAATTTTTATACAAAGAGTATTCACGAATTGTTTCCTGAACCAAACACACTTCGTGGAAGAATATATTCGAAGTCACGGACATGGATGCTGAAAATTTTAGAGTAACATCTGAAAATATTTTCAAGAACCCTACGAATACTCTAGCATTATCCCAATCTTCATTAGTTGGTCTGTCACCTTCTGCAATAAAATTTCGGTCATGATCCTCTAATCTTTCAAAGGTCCTTTTGAACTTAATTGCTCCATCCTTGTTAAATTTTATATTGCAGAAGGTGACAGACCAACTAATGAATTGTTACACCCCAATACTTGTTAAATTTTGTTTGCATTCTTAATGCCATTTTACTCAACAAGTAATTTTTATACAAAGAGTATTCACGAATTGTTTCCTGAACCAAACACACTTCGTGGAAGAATATATTCGAAGTCACGGACATGGATGCTGAAAATTTTAGAGTAACATCTGAAAATATTTTCAAGAACCCTACGAATACTCTAGCATTATCCCAATCTTCATTAGTTGGTCTGTCACCTTCTGCAATATAATTTCGGTCATGATCCTCTAATCTTTCAAAGGTCCTTTTGAACTTAATTGCTCCATCCAACATAGTGAAGGTTGAATTCCATCGTGTTGGGACATCCATAGTAAGACAACTCTTTGTTGAAATGCTATCTTCTTTAGCAAAATCTTTAAATATTTGCAATCTTGTAGGAGATGACCTAACATACTTTACAGCATTTCTAATACGAACGATAGATACATGCAAATCTTTTAAAGCATCACCAACAATCAAATTTAAGATATGAGCACAACATCGAACATGGAGAAATTCACCATCTAACACCAACACGTTTCTCTCCTTAAGCTTTCTAGTCAAATATGTCATTGCTCCATCATTTGAGCTAGCATTATCAACCGTCACAGTAAAAATTTTGTCAATGTCCCAACTTTGCAAGCATTTTTCAATTGCTCTTCCTATGGTATCTCCTTTGTGATTAGCTATTTGACAAAAGTTTAAAATTCTTTTGTGTAAATTCCAATCACCATCAATGAAATGAGCTGTTATGACCATATAATTAATATTTTGGACTGAAGTCCAAGTATCAGTCGTTAAACAAACTCGTTGACCACTTCAACTTAAAGCACTTTTTAACTTCTTTTTCTCATCCATGTACAATTGAAAACCGTCCTTTGCAACAGTGATTCCTAATGGAGTTATAAACTTAGGATTCAATGCCTTGCAAAATTTATGAAATCCTTCACTTTCGACAAACTTAAATGGCAATTCATCCAATATGACCATACAAGCAAGCATCGTTCTACAATTCTCTTGAGTAAACGATGTAGCTAACAAATTTGTTTCAGAATCTCCCGCTCCTTCAACACAATCCTCAGTGTACTTCTTACATTTCTCCAAGTGTTTTTTCAAATTTGTCGTCCCATTCTTTTTAGAATCACATGCATATGTAGTTCCACAATATTTACAAGCAGCCCTAGGAAATTCAATATCACATCCTTCTACTCTAACAAAATGTTCCCATACATCTGAACCACCTTTAGAGCGTTTTCTTTTACCAATCAATCTTACTTTACTACTAGCAGCAAGGTTAGTATTATCAAAGTCACCCGATGGAAGAGTTTGACTAGAATGACTTGTTTTAGAAAATTCAAACGAAGTCATACTATGAATTAATAAGATAAAATTAAACCTCTTAAATAAAAACAAACAAAAGAGGCTCAACCCATTCACACCAACCAGAATAATGGAAATAAGTAAAGCTAATACCATTACAACAAGACAAGAAAAAGTTGAAAAGGGAAAAGGAAACTTCAATTTGCCTTAAGTTAACCAAATAGAAATAAGTGAAGAAAACATGAAAGAAAACCACAAGGAAATGGGAGAGTGGTGTTTTGCCATCATTTTCCATTCAAGTAAACATGCTTGGTAGTGCATCTTTCAAAACTGCAGTGTGTAATGAGAAACAAGAAGCAATATTTGTATTCAGTTTTTAAAAGGAAATGAAACTTTATTGATCTTCCTAACAAAAACAATACTGTTAGGGTTGTTGAAAGGCATATTTCAATTTCCATGAGTTAAAGCACTTGTAAACTACAATTTAGGCTTCATCTTCTTGTCTTTTCCTTCAACAATTTCCTTGCACTCACAGTTTCTTTTCCAAACATAACAACAAACCCACTCCTCACACCTATCCTTTTTCCACTCTCTTTTTTGATAGCCACTCATCAATCCATTCATCACAACCAAAACTTGTTACCTAACAACTA
>NW_019104620.1:139627-163637 GCF_001995035.1 Momordica charantia
CAAAGAAAAGCATGCTTGTGAACTGTGCAGTAAATTGGAATGTGGGACATACACTTGTAGGTGGTCTTGGGAGGGTTAGTGAAGTGGTGAAGGGTGAAGGGTGAAGGGACGGGTTGGCAGTCCGTTAAACTATGGATGGTCTGGTCGGAAGATGCATATAAATCGCTTGGAGGTTCAAAGCCTTGAGTAGTTGCCTTGGGAATAAATGACAAGGCCGAACGTCAAACTTCTATAAATGAGTATTGAGGTCTTGGGAATAAATGTCAAGGACCAATACGCTGGGAAGTCATCGGTACCTTGGGGATAAACGGCAAGGACCGGTGCACAGTTCAGGCCTTGGGAATAAATGGCAAGGCCGAACATCAAGTTTCTGTAGAGGAGTATTGAGGCCTTGGGGATAAATGTCAAGGGCCAATGCGACTCGAGGAGTTAGGCTTGAAGGACTAAAGTAGAGTGGTGCTTGCGAAGTAGTGGTGCTAGGCCTTGGGAATAAATGGCAAGGTCGAACATCAAGTACTGTAAAAGGAGAGGGCACGGTRACTTRGGAATAAATGTYAAGAACCGTCATGCCTCGAGAAGTTAAGCGGGGAGTAGCACAGGGGGGGTGCAGAGGAAGGTTTAGTACTATGAGACAAGGGCTAGSGAATCATGGGTTGTGGTATTGGTAGTTTCGACGCTTGGTTGTTGTATGTAAATGTCAAGTTATTTGTTCGCTATCTCTCACTGCTTATTTGATTGCCTTTCCCTTGTTTTGTTCTAAAGGTCAAGTTATTTGTTCGCTATCTCTCACTGCTTATTTGATTGCCTCGCTATTGTTTTGTCCTTTATGTTGTGACTGTGAGCATGATTTTTGTGCTAGTTAGGAAGTGCTACTTACGGAGTACCTTATGTACTCACCCCCCCTTTGTACCCTTATATGTTTTCAGGTGTGAACGGGGTTGACCGCGGTGATGACGTGGAGAGGGCTTGACCGAGGAAGGATCACTAGCTTAGTTATTGAGGATAGAGGGAAGGGTCGTTGGGTACGAGTAGCCTTGAGATTTATGTTATTGCTAGGTGTGAACCGCGGAGGAAATTTTGTATTCTTTAGAACTACTTTAATTGTTATGGATGTTGCTGGTAAACGCGTCGTTGTTGTCATTGGTGTTTAGGTGCATGGTTGTTTTTATTTATTTAATAATTTTTGCCACTGAGGCAAATATGAGATGTTGTTGTTTTTAAATTGCCACGGAGGGTGAAGTCCTGACACTTTATGACATTTATATTTCTGATAGAACGTATGGGAGTCGAANCTGCTTATTTGATTGCCTTGCTCTTGTTTTGTTCTAAATGTCAAGTTATTTGTTCGCTATCTCTCACTGCTTATTTGATTGCCTCGCTATTGTTTGGTTCTTTATGTTGTGACTGTGAGCATGATTTTTGTGCTAGTTAGGAAGTGCTACTTACGGAGTACCTTATGTACTCACCCCCTTTGTACCCTTATATGTTTTCAGGTGTGAACGGGGTCGACCGCGGTGGTGACGTGGAGAGGGCTTGACCGAGGAAGGATCACTAGCTTAGTTAGTGAGGATAGAGGGAAGGGTCGTTGGGTACGAGTAGCCTGGAGATTTATGTTATTGCTAGGTGTGAACCGCGGAGGAAATTTTGTATTCTTTAGAACTACTTTAATTGTTATGGATGTTGCTGGTAAACGCGTCGTTGTTGTCATTAGAGTTAAGGTTAGCTAGAAGAATTATTTAGCGTTGCCTAAGATGTTTATATGAAATCTTGGGGCGTTTCAAAAGATGGGAAATGGGAATGAGGCCTTCACGATAGGAGAATGAGATGTTTTATTAAAATTACCTTCGAGCAAAGACCTCTTATTAGACAATGTTTTGTATGTTCCTTCAATTTCAAAAAATTTAGTCAGTGTTTTCTTACCAGTAGAACAAGGCTTTAAAGTTGTTTTTAATCCAATAGAGTAGTACTTAACAAACATGGTACTTTTATTGGTAAAGGTTATTTGGTAGATGGTTTGTTTAAACTCAATGTAGTGTCTTTTGCCAGTTATAAATCTCCATGTTATTCTTATGTTGTTGCAAATATTGAATGTTCTAATATTGGCATGGTCGACTTAGACACGTGAATTTTAGCTTAATAAATAGAATGATGAATATGGAATTAATACCTAAATCTACTTTCAATAATAAAGATAAATATGAAATTTGTGTACAAGCAAAGCAACCTAGAAAACCGTTTAAATCCATAGAAAGAAATTCTTTATTGCTAGAATTAATTTATAGTGATGTTTGTGACTGTAATAATACTTTGACACATGGAGGAAAAAGGTATTTTGTAACTTTTGTGGATGATTGCTCTAAATATTGTCATGTATATTTACTTAGCACTAAAGATGAAGTGTTTATCAAATTTAAAATTTATAAAGCTGAGGTAGAAAATCAGTTAGAAAAGAAAATAAAAGTTTTAAGATCTAATAGGGGAGGTGGGTACTGTTTAGAATAAATGAATGAATTTTGTAGATTGCATGGCTTAATTCATCAGGTTACCCCTCCTTATGCACCCCAATCTAATGTGTAGCAGAGAGGAAAGAATAAAACTTTATTAGATATGGTTAATGCCATGTTAGTGAGTCATGATCTACCAACTAATTTTTGGGGTGAAGTTTTATATTCTGCTTATTTTGAATAGAATTCTTTATAAAAATTATGATAAAACTTCATGCGAGTTTGGAAAAATAAAGTCCCTAACTTGAGTTTCCTTAAAGTGTGGGGTGACTAAAGTTAATATCCCTATTAATAAAAAAAAATAAAACTAGGCCCTAAAACCATTGACTTTGCTTTTGTTGAGTACTCTTTAAATAGCGCTACCTATAGATTTATTGTACTAAATTCAGATATTTCTGAATTTACAAAAAATAAAATTATAGATTCTCGTGACGCCACTTTATTTGAAAACATTATTCCTATAAAGATTAATTTAAACAATCACCTTAATGAAAGTTTAGGGTCTAAAGAGGTGGCTCCTAATCTGGAACTAGTATAATAAAAGAAAAGTAAAAGGAATAGAGTTAATAAAAATTTTGGTGATGATTCCTATACTAATTATTTAGTTGAAAGTGACTCTAACACATATTTAGAAGCAATGAAGTTTATAGATGGACATTTTTCGAAACAAGCTATTAAGATTGAAATGAAGTCAATTTTGTCTAATAATACCTGGGTCTTAACTGAACTTCCATGTGGTTGTAAAACAATTGTTGTAAGTGGATTTTTAAGAAAAAACTCATAACTAACGGCTTCATAGATAAATTTAAAGCTAGATTAGTTGCAAAAGGGTATAGTTTCAAAAGGAAGGTGTAGACTTTTTTTACACTTACTCTCCTGTAGCTAGAATGACTACCATTAGAGTCTTGATAGCCATTACCTCTATTTTGAAATTAGAAATTCATCAAAGAGATGTTGAAACTGCCTTTTTAAATGGTGAATTAGAAGGAGAAATTTATATAGAACAACTTGAGGGGTTTATAAAACCAGGTCAAGAACATAAAGCTTGTAAGTTGGTTAAATCTCTTTATGGACTAAAACAAGTCCCTAAATAATGACATAAGAAATTTGATAGTGTGATTATTTCTTATGGTTTTCTCATTAATGATTCTAATAAATGTCTTTACATTAAAAGGTTAGATGATACTTGTGTTATCCTTTGTTTGTATGTTGATGATATTCTTATATTTGACACTAATGTGAATGTTATCCATAAAACAAAAGAATTTCTGTCAAATAATTTTAACATGAAAGACTTAGGTCCTGCTGATGTCATATTGGGTGTTAAATTGATTAAAAGAGACTGTGAATTTATATTGACTTGATCACATTACGTGGAACATTTATTACAGAAATTTGACTATTCTGATTTGAGTCCTATTTCTACCCCTTATGATCCAAATTCTAAGCTTAAAAAGAATATAGGAGAACATATATCATAGCAGGAATATTCTCAAATAATTGGTTCACTCATGTATCTAGCTAATTACACTAGACCCGATATTTCATATGCTGCTAATAGGTTAAGTAGATATACTTGTAATCCAAGTTAATATCACTGGTGTGCTATTGAAAGGTTGTGCAGATACCTTAAAGGGTCGCTTGTTTGATGGTAATCTATGATGCTTATCCCATGGGTATGTGGATTATCTCATTTGAATTGTGGTAATCCTAAAATGACGAGGCATCCAAAGATGCCGGACATTTGAGAATCCCTCATTTGTAGCCATTTTGATTACCGTTTAAAAGATGAGTTTTTGATATTCGATCTCCGAATCATTAAATGACCAAATCTACCTCTAACCCTATTATATTAAGCTAACAATATTTTTCTTTCTCCAGCCGTCTCATTCTTCTCTATCACTCAATTTTCAAGCTCTCATCCTTCTTTGATATTAGGTATTTATTTTCACATTAACTTTCTTTCTATTTTCTTCCTTTTCTTTTATGTTTCTATCTTTTCACGTTTTTCGATTGTGTTTTTTATTACATTTTTTATATTTTATATTATGAATTCATGTCAAGGAAGTGAACCTTTTAATTGAAAGATCAGTATCTTCTGTATTTTCATATTTTGTTATACTTTTTTTTTTGTTTTTTTATCCATAATTTAAAAAGATTTTTTATTTTCAAAAAATTTGGAAAAGTTTTTGGAATGATTTATTTTAAACACAATCAAAATGGAATCCCAACAAAATTTTGCATTTTCAAAATTATTTGACAAAAAATTTATGCTTTTGATTTTTTTTCCTTAATATTTTCTGTATTTAAATTATCTATTTTTATTTTTATTTTCTACATTTTAATTTTTTGAATTTAAAATTTCTGCAAATTATTTGCTGCAGTTTAATTTTAATTTTCTACAATTTAGGTTTTCACATTACAATTTATTTTTATTTTCTGCATTTTTATTTTTTGAATTTTACTTTTCTGCCTTTCACTTTTCTGCATTATTTATTTAAAGGTCCAGCATTTAAATTTTCTGTGTTTTTTTTTTTATTTTCTGCATTATAATTTTTGGTATTTAATTTGCTGCATATTTATTTTTTGCATTTAAATTTAAATTTTCTGCATTCTACATTACAATTTATGAATTTGATTTTTTGTTCCGCATGTTTATTTTTTTGCATTAATCTTTATTTTCTGCCTTTAAATTTTTTGTATTTTAGTTTTCTGTTCAAATTTTGCATTTGAATTTACTTTTATTTTCTGGATTTTATGTTCTAAAATTCTAGTTTTTTTATTTGAATTTTCTGCATTTTTTATCTTATACATTTGAGTTTTTTTCATCTAAATTTTCTGCATTTTATTTTCTGCATTTAAATTATCTGCATTTGAATTTTTAACATTTAAAGTTTCATTATTTTTATTTAGCATTTTATTTTCTGCATAGAAATTTTATGTCTTTTTTTTTTTTTACTTTTAGCATTTTAATTTATAACATTTAAATTGTCTGTGTTTTTATTTGCTTCATTTTTTCTTTATTTTCAGCATTTTAATTCTCTAAAATTTATGCATTTCCAACTAGTCCTACATTTTCATTTTGTGATTTTTCTGAATTTTTCTGCATTTTTATTTTTTTGATTTTCTGCATTTTCATTTTTTTATTTTCTGGATTTTATTTTCTAAAATTCTAGTTTTTTGCATTTGAATTTTATGCATTTATATTTTCTGCATTTTTTATCTTATACATTTGAATTTTCTTCATCTAAATTTTCTGAATTTTATTTTCTACATTTGAATTTTTGGCATTTAAAAGTTTCTTTATTTTTATGTTCTGCATTTTATTTTCTGCATAGAAAGTTTCTGTATTTTTACTTTCAGCATTTTATTTTTTTACATTTTAATTGTATGTGTTTTTATTTGTTGCATTTTTTATTTTTATTTTCTGCAATTGTTTGTTTTCTGCATTTTCAACCATTCTGCATTTTCATTGATTTTTCTACATTTTTCCTTTTTTTATTTTTGCATTTTTTACTTATTTTCTGCATTTAAATTTTCTTATTTTCTAAGTTTTCGTATTTATTTTATTTTCTACCGTTTCTTGCATTTTTTATTTTTTCGAATTCACTATTTTTTTAATTTATTGAATTTTTTAATTTGCTGATAATTTATTTGAAATAAAATATTATTAATATTTAGAAACTTATGTATGAAAAATATATTTATATTCTTTGCATATATGAATCGTCTTCTTTTGGGAACAGATGGTTAATATTGTGTCTATATAACAAATTGTTATATAGGTATGTTAAACCAGATGTATTATTTAAATATATTGTTATTGTCAATTGTTGTATGTAGGAAGAATTCTCGTAGGTATGTAAGAGGTGAAAGTACGTTTCTTAGACTACAAGTTAGGCAACTCAATCTCCATAGGTTAATCCATGAGAGTGATTTAGCATGTTTTGAGAATACTCGTATGTATAGGAGAACGTTTAGTATATACTTTGTCATATGCTTAAGACAGTAGATAAGTTAAATGCAAGTAAACATATTGAGGTAGAGGAAATGGTGACAATATTTTTACACATCATTGCACATGATGTAAAGAATAGAGTAATGCTAGAGTAATGCGTAGACATTTCCTACGATCGGGTGAAACAGTTAGTAGGTACTTCAATGAAGTTAAGAACTGCGCCAACATGAGTGTTTACTCAAAAAATCGGATCCTGTACTTGCAAGTTCATTGGATGAAAGGTGGAGATGGTTTGAGGTATGAAATTGAAGTACTAAAACTAAAGATTTATTGTTATTGATACTTATTCAAATGGGTTAAAACAATTCTTTATGTTCTTTCAAAATTGCTTGAGAGTATTAGATGAGATATATATTAAAGTGAATGTTAGTGTCGTTGATAGACCTAGATACAGAACAAGAAAAAAATGAAATAGCCATAAATGTGCTGGCTGTTTGTAGCCAAAATATGGAGTTTATTTACGTCTTGCCTGGATGGAAAGGATCAGCTTCAGATTCTAGAGTTTTAAGAGATGCTGTATCAAGGAGGAATGGATTGATAGTTCCCAAAGGTAGTAACTAACTATATGAATAATTTGGATTTTCTCATATAGATTAATATGTGTTGAATTCTAATTTATCTAATTAATCCCTTGAGTTTGTAGGATTTCATTACTTATGTGATGCTAAGTATACAAATGGAGAGAGGTTTTTAACACCATATAGAGGACAACGTTACCAATTAAATGAATGGCGACAAGGTTATACACCAACATCACCAGAGGAGTTTTTCAACATGAAGCATTGTTCTGCAAGGAATGTAATTGAGAGGGCTTTTGGCCTCCTTAAAGGAATATGGGCTATTCTTATATCAAAGTCATATTACCCTGTAAAAATTCAATGTAGGATAATTATCGCCTGTTGTTTGCTCCACAACTTAATTAGTCAAGAAATGCCCATCGATCCAATAGAAGATGAGTTGGTTCATAATACTTTTGACGAAACTGAATTAGACTCTATCACTTATGTTGAGACATCGAATGAGTGGAATGCTTGGCAAGATAACTTAGCACGAAAGATGTATGATGAATGGAGATTAAAGATGAGCTAGTAAATATTTATATTTTTAGGATTTTTGCCCTTTTATTCATTGACTTGGGATATTTTTATTAATTGTTATGTTATTATTGTTAATTATTATCTTTCATAACCAAGCTTATTAAAATGTTTGTTATTCTAATTTATTTTATTTATTTAATTTTGTTTTATATAGATGTTAACGTGTGTCACTGTATTGTAGTTTACATATCAATGTTAGTATTTTGTATTTTATTTAAATATTAATTATGAATTTACAACTTATAGACATGGAAGACAATGATCAATCTAAATGGAATTCCAACAAGAAACATGTTTGGACCAAAGAAAATGATGAGAAGTTGGTTGAATGCCGGTTGGAATTAGCGAATTCAAGTCAATGGCATTGTGATAATGGAACGTTTAGTTCAGGTTATTTACAACAAATAGAGAAAATGATGAAGTTAAAGTTGTCTAGATGTGAGGTGAAGGCTCAACCTCATATAGAATGAAGAGTGAAACTACTGAAGAAGCAATGTAATTCAATTGTAGAAATGTTAGGGCTAAATTGTAGTGGTTTTGGTTGGAATGAACGAGAGAAGTGTATTTATTGTTCGAAAGATGTATTCGATGATTGGGTCAAGGTACGTAATTGAATATGATATTTTATATTTTATTGGATTCCATATAATATCATTTAATCATTAATATTACATTACATAATTTTTGTTGTAGAGTCACCCCACTGCAAAAGGGTTGAGTAACAAGTCTTTCTCATACTTAGATGATGAGATGGCAATAATATTTGGCAAAGACTGAGCTAATGGTTTTGGAGCTGATGGACCAGGAGATATGGCTAAGAAAGTAGACATGGAGACAAGTCATGGGATGTGGGATGAGTTCAATGACTGTTATGTGTCGCACCCACTTGAGAATCTACCTCATCCCAAAGAGGGGTTGATGAGGTAGATTCCATGTCTATGGATGATCCTGACTCAAATCTTCCAACTCAATCTGACACTTCTACAAAATCATAAAAAAAAAAAAAGGTAAAGCGTGAAGATAAATTAGTTGAAATTGTGACTAAATCTTTGGAGAACATGGATGACCTCTATCAGAAAACGACTGAAAATATTGATAAGATAACTAATTATTTTGAAACTTAAACTATTATTTCTAAAATGAGAACTCACATATTTACTGAACGTATGGATGTTGAAGGACTGACAGATACTTAAAGAATTCGAGCAGGTTCACTCCTATCAAAGGATCTTGACCAGACTCATTATTTTTTTACATTGCCCGAAGAGAATTTATATTACACTTATTCCAAGGTAAGGGTAGTCAACAAGTAGACAATGTTTTGTGTGGAGAATTTCACTTTGTGTTTTGTTGTTGAATAAGTTTGACTTAAGTTTCATTTTTTTTTTTTGATAGTTTTAGTTGTTGGGAGAATAAATATATTTCAAACTTTGATTTTTGTTTGTATGTGAACCATGAATTAGAAAAAATTTTATTTTAGGATAACATCAATTATATAATTGTTTTTCTTTAAAAACATTACATTTTAAAATACAATTTATATTTAATATTTTTTTAAAAAAATCTTATATTAAATGAATTAATTTATAGTACAAAATAACATACAAGAAAATACTAAATTAGTAAAAACAAATCCAATATAAATACAAATTATATAAAATTAATGTATAAGTTATATCAATATTCGTAGGGGCATACATTAGATAAATTTACAACATTCCCACCAATAAATCCTGCAAAACAAACGTCGCTATCCAAATATTCTCGAATATCCTTACAAATTTTCCTACAGAACAAACGTGTCTATCTTGAATTCCAGACATCTTAAATTCCAGACATCTGAGATTCCGGACATCCGAAGATGTCGGGCATCTACATTCCCAAAAAACAAATGGCCCCTAAAGGTACTTCTGATTTGGGTATTTGTTATAATGAATTTCTATAAAATAATAGTCCGTACAGTACCAAAATAAGAATATTTCAACTCATATTATAAAAAGGTACAAGACTCTAAATATATAGAGAAGAGTCTCAATACGTGGAGCAATACAATAGGTAAAAAGGCAACCAACTATTACATAGAGAAAATAGAAAACTACACCAATAGAATAACAAGATAAATAGCATTTTATCATCCCCCCGCAAGCGAAGCCGGGCTAAGCACTGTGAGCTTGGTGCGTAAGCTACTGAACCTCTGGGTAGGAAGAGGTTTCGTCATGATATCAGCAAGTTGGTCCTCTGAGGGTACAAACCGAACTAAGAGCTGTTTGCGAAGCACTCGCTCTCGAATAAAATGATGGTCAATTTCGATGTGCTTAGAGCGTTTATGTAACACTGGGTTTGCAGCCAAGTATGTGGCACTAATATTATCACACAAAAGTAAAGGAATCGATGATAAAGAAACACAAATTTCCGACAAAACAGACTGGAGCCATATTAATTCAGCAGTGGCATTAGACATTCCACGATACTCAGACTCGGCAATGGAACGAGATACAACTTTCTGTTTGGATGAAGACCAAGAGACTAAATTATTACCAAGGAAAATACAAAACCACTGGTACTTCGACGATCATCTGGACAACTGGCCCAATCAGCATCAGTATAACAAGTTAAAGCCTGATGAGGTGAGTATGTAAAGGTGATTCCAAGCCTATTTGTATGTTTAATATAGCGAAGAATACGCTTGACAGCAAGCCAATGTACTACAGTTGGAGCATGGAGAAATTGACACACTTTATTGACACAAAAGCTCAAATCAGGGCGAGTAAGAGTGCAGTACTGAAGAGCACCAACAATGCTACGATAAAGAGATGGATCATGAAATAACTCTCCATCATTAAGAGAGAGTACCTTACCAGTAGCCATCGGAGTATCAAGAGGCTTACAATGAACCATATCCGCTCGTTGTAGGAGATCAATGAAATACTTATGTTGAGATATATGCAACGAATCACCACATCGAAGGACTTGCATACCCAAGAAGTAAGATAGTTCACCCAAGTCCTTTAAAGCAAACATGGAATTTAAGGAAGAAATAAAGTGCTGTATAAAGGAGAGGCTATTACCAGTAACCAGAATATCATCCACATAAATCAGAATTATAACCAAAATAGATTTCTTATTATAAACAAACATCGAGGTATCAGATTTCGAAGCTTGAAATTCCCACTGAACTAGACATGTACTCAGTTTCAAGAACCATTCACGAGGGCTTTGTTTCAATCCATACAACGCCTTTCGCAATTTACAGACATGAGAAGGTTTATCTATATCAACAAAACCTTGGGGTTGAGACATATACACATCCTCTTGAAGATCACCGTTTAAAAAAGCATTATGGACATCAAGTTGTCGAATGTGCCATTTGAACTGAACGGCAAGAGAAATAACAACACGAATAGTGGCCGGCTTAATAACTGGACTAAAGGTCTCAAAGTAATCAATCCCATAAGCTTGGTCAAAACCTCGAGCCACCAAACGAGCTTTATACCTCTCAATCTCACCATTTGGTCGTAACTTGATTTTATATACCCACTTACATCCAATAACCTTATGCATGGGTGATGGTTCGACAAGATCCCAAGTACCATTACTTACCAAAGCTTGATATTCCTTAGCCATAGCATCTTTCCATTCAACACATTTAACAGCAGTCCGAAAAGAGGTGGGTTCACTTGTAATGGACGGAGAAATGGTAGAAGAGGTAAGCCATGCCTTAGGTTTAAAAATGCCGGCTTTGGCTCGTGTAATCATAGGATGAACATTGGTGATAGGGGGTGGAATTGGCACTGAGGTGGGGCTTGTGGGATGGCAGGGACATGAGATTCATTATTTTCAGAAATGGCAGTGGGAGAGGGAATAATTGGAGATGGGCTAGTATTGATGGTAGGGGATGGATGAGAGATGGAAGTAGTAGGGAAAGAATTTTGTGCTGCAGAAACTAATGTGGTGGTGTGATGGGGAACGTTGTCACAATGAGAAAAGGTAGGAGAAAAACCAGGGGGACACAAAGGAGTCGCTGAACCATGAGGAGTAGAAAGAGGGAAAATGGGCAAGGAAGCTGAAGAAGAAGTGGGAAAAATGGGAAAAGGCTCAGGGGAAAAAGAAGAAGAATTAGAAGAGATTTGTTTGACCGGACCAAAGAAAAAGGATTTAGATGCACACGAGAAACTAGATTCATTAAAAACAACATGACGAGAGATATAAATCCGTCCAGATAAGGGTTCAAGACATAAGTAACCTTTATGATGAGAACTATACCCAATGAAAAGACACTCCGTTGAACGAAAAAGAAGTTTATGAGAATTGTAAGGACGAAGAAAAGGAAAGCAGGCACACCCAAATGATTTAAGTAAATGATAATCTGGTATAGAGCCATAAAGCTTTTGGTAAGGGGAGAAAGAATTAAGAATAGGAGTGGGCAACCTACTGATAAGAAAAACTGCTGTTTGAAAAGCAAAACTCCAAAAGGTTAAAGGTAAATGAGAGTGAGCAAGTAAAGAAAGACCAATTTCAACAACATTGCGATTTTTACGTTCTACCCTCCCATTTTGCTGAGGAGTATAAGGGCACGAAATTCGATGGTCAATACCATGAGAATTTAGAAAGGAGGATACTCGACGAAACTCACCCCCCCAATCAGTTTGAAGGCATTTAATGTACTTGCCAAATTGGGTTCAACAAAAGACTTAAAGGTTAAAAAGTAAGAGAAAGTTTCATCTTTAGACTTAAGTAAATATAACCAAGAAAAACGAGTAAAATCATCAACAAATAAAAGAAAATACCGAGCTCCATTAACAGAAATTTGAGGGGAAGGTCCCCATACATCAGAATGAACCAATTGAAAGGGTTCAGTAGTTTTTGTAGTGGACAAGTTAAAAGGTAAACGATGACTCTTAGCTAACTGACATGAATTACAAAAATCAGGAACATGATCCTTGGAAGGAGAAATATGACAAAGAGACAAAATTTGCTTGAGAGTGGAAGCAGCAGGGTGACCTAACCTCACATGCCAAGTTGGGGCAGAATGAACAGATGACAAAAAAACAGCAGTGGGTGAGGAACGTGGAGAGGAAACAGAGCGTTGTATACCAGGAGAGAGACGATATAATCCATCCTCAAGCGATCCCTGAAGAAGAACCATCTTGGACCGAAGATCCTTGACAAGAAAATAAGAGGAGTAAAATTCAACAAAAGCTTGATTATCCTTACACAAACGAGCAATACTAATTAATTTCTTAGAAATTGCAGGTGTGTAAAGAACATTGTGTAGAATAAGAGGTTTGTAAGGAGAAGACAGTGAAGAAGAACCAATATGAGAGATAGACATTTTCTTACCATTTCCAACTGTGACTTGTTCACCACCACTATAAGGGGTTGGATTGCAAAGAATGGAGGAGTCCGGAGTCATATGGTGAGTGGCACCGGAATCCATAAACCAGCTTTCATCAGGGTGTTGAAATTCATGCCCAGAAGATGGATGGGTGGGTGAAGGTTGAACATGATGATAAAGAGCTTGAGGGGAAGCATTGTGATAAGCAATATTGGTTCTATGATAACACACAGCAGCAGAATGACCAAGTTTACCACAAATTTGACATTGTATTTTGGAACTAGAGGGCTTGGGAGGCCATTTGTGAACACTTTGTGGCTTACCGAGTATGCTTTGAGATTGAGCAGCGGAAATAGGGGAATTAGGAAAAGAGTGTTTGTAATGGTTGGGGAATGAGAACTTTGGAGGAGGGCGCTTACTGTTGTGTTGAAGGGAAAGATTGACAAGGTTGGCCTGAGCAATATTAAGCTGGTCGACCGTGTTCTGTTTGTCCAAACGTGCTTCATAGGCTAAAAGAAGACTGCGAACATCTTCTAAAGAAGGGGAATCAGCCCTATTATGAATAGATGTAACAAAGGCATTGTATTCACTCCCTAGACCATCTAGGACATGAGCTAAATGATCACGATAGGAAAGAGGTTCACCAACAGCAGCAAATTTATCAGCAATCTCTTTAATCTTAGCTAGATATTGACTAACAGATGATCCATCTTTCCTCAGATTTTGTAACTCTGTTTTTAAGCCCATAATTCTAGCTGTGGTCTTAGAATCATAAACTCTAGTTAGAGAAGACCAAATGTCATGCGTTGTTTCAAGAGATACAACTTCACCCATTTTCTCTTCAGATAGAGAAGAATAAATCCAACACATTAAAAGGCGATTGTACCTTTCCCAAGCATAATAGGCAGGATTTGGTTGAAGCTGATGGTGATCCAAAAATTGTGGCGGAGGCATTATCGTTCCATCAAGATATCCCCGAAGGCCATTGGCAATAACAGCATTGAGTAGCTGGTTTTTCCAGAGAAGAAAATTGTTGTCATTAAGTTTAACATTTAGAGGTTGTGGCAGAGTGGGAAAGGGATTTGCCGAAAACGGATTTGGAGGCTGGGCTAAGAAATTTGGTGTCGGAGGCGGAAACTGCATCGGGGCTGGCTGAGGATGAACATGAGGGATTGGGTTGGGAGTGGAAAATATCGGGCGCTGGATTTGTACTGGTATTTTGGTGCAGTTGTGATGAAATCGGGGGATTAGGAAAGGAATTTTGGTGCGGTTGTGATGGGGCTGAAGGGAAGAAAGTTTGTGGGTAAAATGGGAGATATGGATAGTGGTACTGGTATGGATATTGATTGGACAAAGGAAATTGATTTTGTTGTGGGCTGGTGTTGATGAAATCAGGCGGACGAAGATGATGAGTTTGAGTAAATGGAGGTGCAACTGGAGTTGAGAGATTAATCGGCCGGAAGTGATTTGGAGTTGCGACTAGAGTAGGAATAGGAAGAAGAAGATGAGGAAGCTGCCATTGACGCCGTTAGAAAAGAGAAGAAAAGGACCCTGAGGTCTCTGATACCGTATAAAATCATAGTCCGTACAGTACCAAAATAAGAATATTTCAAGTCATATTATGAAAAGGTACAAGACTCTAAATATATAGAGAAGAGTCTCAATACGTGGAGCAATACAATAGGTAAAAAGGCAACCAACTATTACATAGAGAAAATAGAAAACTACACCAATAGAATAACAAGATAAATAGCATTTTATCAATTTCCATCAGTAATAGAAGGATTCAATGATGCTAATTGAATCTCTGAATCAGATGAAACTAAAGCAACTAGTGGTTGTATCTTTAGTTTGGGTAGCGGTGCAATAACATGAGAATCTACTAAGCAAACATTAATTTCTAGATCCACCATGGAAGCTGTTGCCTTAGGCTTAACTAATAAAAAGGCAAAATGGTTAAGAAGTCTAATTGCTGATTTTCCTTTCTTTCTAAATGGTAATCCTGCCGTGCGTTTACATTGTTAGTCAAGCTACCATAGCTAAGGCTAATAATAAAATCTATAATGTTAAAATTAGGCACATCAGAATTAGACATAATTCTATTAGGCAATTATTCTCTCATGGTGTGATTTCTCTTGCTTTGTCAGGTCTCAAGAAAACCTAGTGGATCCGTTTACAAAAGGTTTATCGCACAAACGAGTTATTGAAGCATCAAGGGGAATGAGACTAAAGCCCATAAGATAGTTACCACAATGGACACCAACCCTCCAAGATTGGAGATCCCATGAAAGAGGTTCAAGGGGTAACAACAATGTTGGAGTGTGACTATGGAAGCACTAGTTATAATAATGGAAGAATACTCCGAGTCTCATTCCTATGGTGGTAGTGCTCATAATTGTGATGATAAAAAAGAGTTAACTCTGAATGAAACCAAGACATGTATTATGCAGGGTGTTGATCACAAATAACCCTTGGAGGTTTCACCTATATGAGTGTTGTGGTGGGGTTGCCACAATAGGTGTTTGGGCTACACCTTAAAACACTCATGAAAACGTGATATGTGCGCATGACTGTCTAAGGCGCAAAACTGACTAGAATCCCAAACTTGCTTGTACTATGTGTGGGATAAGTGGAAATTTGACTCAAAGACCTGATTTAATACTTAGTTTATTTCAAATGTACATTTACTTACACTAAGTGAAGGTTAAAACTCAAAAGGTACCTACACCTATTACATAGTAAGAATGCTCTTTTCTTTTTCCTTCAAAATGAAAACACACTTGTGTTAGACTTTTAGAAAATCTTTAATTATGTACGGGATTGTTGGAAAATTAAAAGATTTTATAAGTTTGACTAATTTGTTATTCTTTTATTAGAAAATTGATTTGGTCTTTCCCTCGTACCAATGAGTGATTTAGCAAGGTTGGTTAAGTTTTAAATTATAAAAACCTATTTTTAGTCTCTTCAAATACTATATATATAAGAGGGGTTGTAGAGGGGAAGTAAATACAAGCTTCACATCTCCTTCTCCAAAACCTTTCTCTTATATTTTATGAGCATACAAGTTAAGTGGGATTGGTGAAAGCTTAGGTGCACACAAGGTCTCTTGGAGGGTGTGTATCTTGGGAGTAGAGTGCTGAACAACCTAGTGCAAGTGGGGGCACGTCTTTTCTAAATACAGCGTGTTAAAATAGAATTCTTGTTTCATTGAGTTTGGTTCTGTTTATATTTTCTTATAAACAACTCAACTCGTTGTTTATGAGGAAGTCATTGTCGAGAAATTCTAAGTGCGAAGATGCGACGAAAGTAATTTGGAAAGGAGGATCATGGTTGGAAACTCAAAAGAGAGAATTGATGGCCAATCTTAATTAGAGGAACATGATTTCTTATATATATGGAAATTATAAATGCTCTGTTCATATCAAAATTTGTATTCAATCAAGATCGTGGGGATTCAACTAAGATTGCATGAATCCCGAGTCAAAATTCATGCAATTTTAACCAAAATTATAAATGCTTTGTTTGCAGTAGTTTTTATGTACATCCATAATAAGGTTAAATCTTGAGAATAGATCTAATTTTACCAGTTTATGGTCGGTTCTATTTTTATAATGGGATGTGGAAGTAGATTGCGACCTATTTTACTGGCGATAAATTAGATGAACACATTCATAATTCTAGATTGGTCATTCATATTTTGTTTCAAATGGATTCAGGGAAGCGTGAGATAGTGTTTGATACCTTTGTTTTTAAATTATTTTTGAATTCTGTGAAGGAAATGAAATTTTGAAAACAAGATTGTAAAATAATAATTATACAAAATTTATATTAAAAATGTTCATAAATTAATTAATATTATTTTAGATTAATTAGCACAATGTTTTTCTCATTTTCAATTTTATTAAAAATTTATATTAAAAATGTTAATAAATTAATTAATATTATTTTAGATTAATTAGCACAATGTTTTTCTCATTAAAAAATATTTTGTTTCTGGTTTCTATTTTCAATTTGTTTCATTATAAATAAAAATATTGTATTATCATTATTGCATCAATGGGTGTTGGATACTATGTAATTCTATTTTTCTTTATTAAAAAAGATGGAACAGAGACAAAAAATCGAAAGTTACAAAGCGAGCCTATTAAATTTACAAGTCAGAGCGTGCATAAGTCAGCATTAATTGACATATATCTAAAATCAAGAGGTACTGACTTAACTTGGATTCAATTTTCAAATTGAAAATAATAATAGAGTTCTGTTTTTAATAGTTATTTTCAGGATTTCTGTTTCCAAAATCATTGATTTTCTCTCTCTCAAAATAATAATCTTGTATACTTGGACTTTTGTGGCTTGTGTTTTCTTATTGAAATTTGAACTTCTCACCCTAATTCTCGTGATCAAGCTTCTCCCCACATTTTATTTGAGATTTTTGGCTGAATAGGTATATTTTTAAAAAGCAGTATTGTTTTCTAATCACCCTAATTTTTAAAACTCATGTTTTCTAGACATTTTCTAACATCACATGGATACTAAATTACTTTCACTATCCCTCCACTCATTTTTTTATATTTCTCTCTTATTCCCTCCCTTTTTTCAAGAAATTTCTTCTTCTCTCTCACTTCCTTGGTCTTTTGTGTTATCCTTTTCCCCAAAATCCTTGAGAAAAACTACCTATGATAAGTTTAGATTTTTCAAAATATTTAGCAAATCCCTTTCTATTATCATTGTATGCTCCAACATTCTTTTCTCGAAGAAGAAGACAGTGACGGCGGCGGAGACGTTGCTGGAGAGCAAGAGATGAGGGAGAGAGCGACAGGGGAGAGAGAATTGTGATTTCGAATTTAATTTAATTCCTTAAAAATCTATTTATATAATGAATAAATTTCCTAAATTATTGAATTAAGTTTGAATGAATATTTATCAATTTATAAAGTGAATAATTTCAAATATTTTGAAATTCCCAAATAAAATGTCGTTTCTTATTTATCTAAATAATAATAGTAATAATAATAAAATTTGGTTAATTTAAATGAAATCATAAACTAAATTAAATCAATGGAAAAATAAATAAAATTCGAAATAGTTTGGTCAAATTCAAATTAAAAAATATTAACAAATAATTTAAGGGGTTAAAGATTTTTTAATTAAAAATTTGAAAATTAGAATTAAGGAACAGTGTCTTAATCTCTCGTCAATCTCCTTCATTTTAGTGTATTCATATTCAAATTTGAAATTTAAATCAAATTTGTTTAAGATTTTTTCTCTTCCTTAAAATCTCTCCTTTGATCTCCTAATTTTAATTATGATTGGATTTAAAATTTAATTTACTTTGTTTCATCTCTAATAAATGATGTGAAAGTATCAAATTTAAAATTTAGTTATAAAATTTTTTTTAGTGTCCCCCTATCGTTACGTGAAAGAAAAAAAAACAATGACCCAGAGCGAGAGAGAGCGAGAGAGCACCGAAGCGAGATCTCAAAATCGAAATCGCTTCTGAAGCGATGGAAGATCTGAAAGCGGTGTTTTTTTCATAAAACCCAAGAGAAAAAAAAAGAGAAGATGGAAGATTTGAAAGGGGTGAAACACAAGCGAGAAGNTAAACGGCCACGTCATTATCTATTTTATTTAGGGATTAATTATATATTAACCCTAAATTAAAATTAAAGATAATTTGACAATTAAAATATGTAATTGGGTCATATGAGTATTGGGCTTGGAATCGATTTGGTTCACAAACTTGGCCCAAAACCCAATTTACAGGGGATTAATATTTAAATTTAAATAAATCCATTTAAAGAATTGAGCTTGGCCCAAAATTATCCAAGTCCAATGGCCCACCAAAGCTTATGGAAACCTCTATAAATAGAGGGGATCTCATTCATTTTGGGGGGTTCAGAATTGAGAGAATTCACACCAAATTGAAGACTCTTTGAAGACTTGAAGATTCGAATACCAACTTGAAGACTTTGAATACTTGAAAACTTGAAAACTTTTGAAGAACATATAACTTCGATCTAAATTCAATAACATAGATATTCACATCAAGTTCGAGAGAAAGAATCAGAGGACAAGGATTAGAGATTGAATCCACTATACAACACATGCAAACAATATAAAAGTTCAACTCCACGAAAGATAATTTCTCCTGAAATTTCGTGTGAACAAATTGGCACGCCCAGTGGGACCATCTCTACCTCTCATCTTTTTCCCAAGGCTCAAAATTCTCTCGAGAAAAAAAGAAAGAAGAAACAATGACATCTAAGAAAACTTCTTCGAGCAATACCTCTTACACAAGACCGATCACCCGTAGCCGTTCAAAGGAAATCCAGTTAGGAGAAGAGCAAACACCTCCAGCTGTTGCTAAGAAAATACTGCAGCAGATGAAGAAACCTACTCAAGTTGGGGTCGTTATCAAGGAGAATCCTTTGTTCATTAAGTCTGCTCCTTCCTCTGTTCAGTTGGAGAAAATTCCAGAAATCGATGTGATGTCTGTTATGATGGCCGATGCAAGCAGCACGGAAGAAAGCATGGCTGAAATGGAAAGGAAACTCGCTGCGCTGATGAAGACGGTGGAAGAAAGGGACTATGAAATCGCTTCCCTGAAGAATCAAATTGAAAATAAAGATGTTGCTGAGTCGAGTCAAACCCTTGCTCTCAAGATAAATGACAAGGGAAATACTATCGCTCAAGAAAATCAATCGCAGTATTCCACTTCGATCGCTTCACTGTCTGTTCAGCAGCTCCAAGATATGATTACGAACACGATCAGAGCGCAATACGGCGGACATTCTCAAAGCTCCCTCTTGTATTCTAAACCATATACTAAGAGGATTAATGATCTAAGAATGCCTGCTGGATACCAACCTCCAAAGTTCCAGCATTTCGATGGAAAGGGCAATCCCAAGCATCATATTGCCCACTTTGTCGAAACTTGTGAGAATGCTGGCACAAGGGCGATCAAATGGTCAAGCAGTTCGTCGGAACGTTGAAGGGAAACACCTTTGACTGGTATACTGATCTCGAACCTGAAACAATCGAGAGTTGGGAACAGCTTGAAAGAGAATTCTTGAATCGCTTTTACAGCACAAGGAGAACCGTCAGTATGATGGAGCTCACCAGTTACAAACAAAGAAAAGGTGAACTGGTTGTTGAATATATCAACCGGTGGAGAGTAGAGCTCTAAGTCTTGACTGCAAAGACAAACTCATGGAAGTATCTGCTGTGGAAATGTGCACTCAAGGCATGAATTGGGGTCTTCTTTATATCCTTCAGGGGATAAAACCCTGCACATTTGAAGAACTAGCAACTCGTGCTCATGACATGGAGATAAGTATTGCTAGTAGAGGTAATAAAGAGTCTCTGGTCTCAGATGTGAAGAAAGAGAAAAAGGAAATGAAGAGCACGGAGAAGATCTCCAAAGGTTCTATGAAGGAATCTATGGTTGTTAATACGATCCCTCTCAAATTTTCCTCCAAAGGAAAAGAAAAAGAAAAGAAGATAAAAAAGCGACAAGATGAAAATGTAAGACGTCGCCCATCTCTGGAAGAAAGATAAGAAAAGGTTTATCCTTTTCCAGATTCTGACCTTGCAGATATGTTAAAGCAACTACTAGAAAAGGGACTCATAAAACTCCCTGAATGCAAACGACCCAAACAAATGGGAAAAACAAATGATCCTAACTATTGTGTATATCATCGAGTCGTTAGTCATCTAATAGAAAAATGTTTCATTTTGAAAGAACGAATCTTGAAGCTCGCTCGAGAAAAGAAGATTGAGCTGGATCTTGATGAAGTGGCCCAAACAAATCATGCTGCGATAATCCCAAGTTCTGGCAGCCAGTCGTCCACAATCTCATTTCATGACGACAAAGTGGTTTGGATCCAATTTGGGACCTCGAACCTATGGCCATTCATCCCAACATACGGCTCATAGGAAGAACTTCCAAGAAAAAGACGAATTTACAGACGATAGAGAAGGAGAATGGACTCTTGTAACTCGTCGGAAAAAGCAAAAACAAAATTGCTTCAAGAAAGAGTCTCGCCTATATCGAGACCAAAAAAGAAGAAGCAGAACTCAGAAGAAAAAGAGAAATAAAAGTTTGAGGAAACCTAAGCTGGTCGTGGAAGAGAACGAATATATTTCTCAACCTCGACAAATGATAACTTTGGAAGATTTCTTTCCAGCGAGTTTCCTTAATGATAATCAAGAGGAAATCTTTGAAATAGTTTCTTGTCACACTATCACTATAACTGACAATGACAATGCTTCTACAAGTTCAACAGAAGCAACGACAAAGTCAGAAGGTATGTCATCTTTCAATATAAGTGATTCGTTGTCGCTTCCTCGAGAGGTAAAAAATGCTCTTGTTAAAGCATTGAAAGATTCTGACATTCCGGCCTCTCAAGCAAACACATGTGCTTCATGTTGTACGTCTATTGACTTCACAGATGAAGATTTGTTGCTTGGGTTAAAACCCCATAACAGACCATTATTTGTCTCAGGATATATTCGGGAACAAAAGGTCGACCAAATTCTTATTGATGATGGCTCAGCTATCAATATAATGCCTAAGTCAACCATGAAACAACTAGGCATTTCGATGGAAGAGTTATCAAATAGTAAACTAGTGATCCAAGGCTTCAATCAAGGTGGTCAGCGAGCAATTAGCATGATCCGTCTTGAACTCAGCATTGGGGACTTAAAGGCTAACACTCTATTCCATGTCATAGACTCAAGGACCACCTACAAGTTGTTATTAGGCCGCCCTTGGATTCATGGAAATTGAGTAGTAACGTCCACACTGCATCAATGTTTCAAATTTTATCAAGATGGCATTAAGAAAATTGAAGCTGATACAAACCCGTTCTCAGAGGCTGAGTCTCATTTTGCAGATGCGAAATTCTATATGAAGACTGAGGTTATAAGGGAAACTATACCGACAGAAATCCCTTTGATCAAGAGCTGTGATAAACCTAAGTTGGAACAACTAGAAGATTCTTCAGCCAAAAGATTAATCAAAGAAGTAAATACTTGTAATGTCCAAAAGAATGAAACATCTACTAGCGCCACAAAGTTATGGGCTTCGAAGGTTGCGAAAGTGCCAAGTGCTCCTATCCTTCGCTATGTCCCTTTATCTCGGCGAAAGAAGGGTGAATCACCATTTACGAAATGTTCGGGAAACCTATCGGTGATGTAGAAATCTTGAAAGAGAACTTCACCACACCTCTTACAAAGATAACAAAGCAAGAAGCTAAAAAGCCCGAGGACGACCAGATAAAGGTGATCTTGCCTGAGAAGAGAACGAAGGATGGATTTGACCCGAAAGCATATAAGCTTTTGGCTAAAGCAGGCTATAATTTTACAACTCATACTGAGTTTAAAAGCCTAAGGATCTTCGATGAAATACCCAAACTTTCTTCAACCCAAAAGAAGTTGCAAAAAGAGGGTTACGTCATACCTACCTCAAGAGCAGGCCTTGGATATAAATCACCAGAGCCTGTTCGCATTACCAGAAAAGGGAAAGCGAAGGTCGCAGACACGAACCATATTACGGTAGAAGAAGCTGACGACCTTGAAAAAAATAAAGAAAGTGCTAACCAAAGGGGTTCCGCGTTAGATCGCATTAGACCGCCAGTTGCACGCTCTTTGATCTTCGAAAGATTAGGTGCCAGTACTGCAGAAGAAGAAGCTTCATATCCAGCTTCTAGTTCTACGCGCATTTCGGCTTTTCAGAGGTTAGGCACGGTCACAAGAGATAAGGAAGCTTACGTTTACCTATTTCTTCTAAACGACCTTCAGTTTTTCGAAGACTAAGCTTTACACCAGCGAAAAATAAGGACAAATGTTCTCCGTCAGTTTTCAAACGCCTGGGACATGAAGGGACAGCAGAAGCTTAAAAAAAGAGGCAACTTACTGAGACGAAAGGTGACAAAGAAATCTGTAGTAGTGTTCCCTCCAGAATGAGAAGAAGGAGTCGTATTTTTGTAAGTACGGAGGGCTCCTTGAAGGTAAAGTCGCATATTATCATCCTAACGAAACCGGTGGATGAGAGTGAAGAATACGAGGAAGATAAGGCCAAATGTTGCCATGTTACTGTTGAAGAGGCCTTAGACACTGAAACATCTGAAGAATATGTCGAAGAAGCCCCATCATCATTAGAAGATGGCAATCAGCCAACAGTTGACGAACTTAAGGAAGTAAATCTTGGCACGATAGAAGATCCGCGTCCAACCTTCATAAGTGCGTCACTTACTCGTGATGAAGAAAGTAAATATATGAACCTACTCATCACATACATAGATATTTTTGCTTGGTCATACAAAGAAATGCCAGGACTTGATCCAAAAGTGGCAGTTCATCACCTTGAAATTAAACAAGGATATCGGCCAGTGAAACAAGCACAGCGTCGATTTCGACCAGAACTTATACCTCAAATTGAAGTTGAGGTCAATAAATTGATAGAGGCAGGTTTCATCCGTGAAGTGAAATATTCAACATGGATAGCAAACATTATTCCTATAAGAAAGAAGAACGGCCAACTTCGTGTGTGCGTTGATTTTCGTGACTTAAACAATGCATGTCCCAAGGATGATTTTCCATTACCAATCACCGAAATCATGGTTGATGCTACTACAGGACATGAATCCTTATCTTTCATGGATGGATCATCAGGATACAATCAAATTCGGATGGCACTCAAAAACGTAGAAATGACAGCATTTCGAACTCCGAAAGGGATATATTGTTATAAGGTAATGCCCTTCGGACTAAAAAATGCAGGTGCCACTTATCAACGTTCCTTGCAAAAGGTCTTTGATGACATGCTACATAAACATGTTGAATGTTACGTTAACGATCTCGTGGTTAAGTCCAAAAAGYRACAAKATCATCTGGGGGATCTAAAAGTAGTCTTTGATCGCTTGAGAAAGTATCAATTAAAGATGAATCCTCTCAAGTGTGCATTCGGAGTTACCTCGGGAAAGTTCCTTGGTTTCATTGTAAGACATCGGGGAATCGAAATCGATCAGTCAAAGATTGACGCTATTCAAAAAAT
>NW_019104620.1:163802-174086 GCF_001995035.1 Momordica charantia
TTTCCAGAGATTGATGAGGAAGGATACAAGTTTCGAGTGGGATCAAACATGTGAAAATGCTTTTGAAAGCATAAAAAAATACTTGCTTAATCCACCTGTCTTAGGTGCACCCATAGCAGGAAAACCGTTGATATTATATATCACGGCGCAAGAAAGATCACTCGGAGCGTTGTTGGCGCAAGAAGAAGAAAAAGGGAAAGAACGAGCCCTTTATTACTTGAGGAGAACCTTGATCGGAGCTGAGTTAAACTACTCTCCAATTGAGAAGATGTGTCTTTCTCTCTTCTTCGCCGTCGATAAATTAAGGCACTATATACAAGCCTTTACGGTTCATCTAGTTGCTAGACTGATCCGATGAAATATATCTTGTCTAGGCCGATCATTACTGGACGTTTGGCAAAATGGGCTATTTTGCTCCAACAGTACGATATTGTTTACGTACCGCAAAAGGTAATGAAAGGGCAAGCATTGGCCGACTTCCTAGCGAATCATCCAGTCCCATCAGATTGGAAATTTTGCGAGGACTTGTCTGATGAAGAAGTATTCTATGTTGAAATAAAGGAACCTTGGACCATGTACTTTGATGACGAAGAAATGGAGCGGGGGCAGGTGTTGTCTTTGTCTCACCTGAGAAACATATGATACCCTATAGCTTCACACTTGGTGAATTGTGTTCAAACAACGCTGCTGAATATCAAGCGCTCATCATAGGACTTCAAATTGTCATAGAAATCGGAATAACATACATTGAGATCTACGACGATTCGAAGTTGATAATCAACCAACTTCTGCTGGAGTATGATGTGAAGCACGAAGACCTTAAGCCTTACTTCATTTATGCGAGACGAATACTGGAAATGTTTGATGGTGTAACACTAGAGCATGTTCCTCGTTCAGAGAACAAAAAGGCAGATGCCCTAGCAAATTTAGCTACTGCTCCTACGGTTTCAAAAGATGAGACGTTGCACATTTCACTCTGCCAAAAATGGGTCACCCCACCAATCGAAAGTGAGCATCAAGAAGCAAATGCTATATCAGTTTGCATCATTGAAGAAGAAGATTGGCGACAATCCATTCTAGATTATCTTCAACATGGAAAGCTTCCAGTAGATCTTCGACATAAGACTGAAATACGTAGAAGAGCTGCTCGATTTATCTACTACAAAGATACTCTTTACCGTCGTTCATTTGAATGCCTCTTCCTTCGATGTTTGGGAAAGGAAGAATCAGCTAAGGCATTAGAAGAAGCACACTCGGGAGTTTGTGGTGCTCACCAATCTAGACCAAAGCTCCATTTCCGATTAAAAAGAATGGGTTATTATTGGCCCACAATGGTTCAAGATTCTATGGAATATGCGAAGAAGTGTGAAGCTTGTCAGATTCACGCTAATTTCATACATCAGCCACCAGAGCCTCTACACCCCACTGTAGCTTCGTGGCCATTTGAATCTTGGGGACTTGACCTTATCGGTCCTATAACGCCCAAATCTTCAGCTGGACATTCTTACATACTCGCAGGGACTGATTATTTTTCAAGGTGGGCTGAAGCGATTGCACTAAAAGAGGCAAAGAAAGAGAACATTGTAAATTTCGTCCGAACTCATATAATTTTTCGGTATGGAATACCTCAACGAATTGTCACTGACAATGGCAGACAATTCTCCAATAGTCTGATGGACAAACTATGTGAAAAGTTTAGCTTGAAGCAATATAAATCGTCTATGTATAATGCTGCAGCAAATGGGTTGGCAGAAGCATTCAACAAGACGTTATGCAACTTATTGAAGAAGGTGGTCTCCAAGACAAAAAGAGATTGGCAAGAGAAGATCGGTGAAGTGTTATGGGCTTATCGAACTACTCATTGTACTCCTACAGGAGCTACGCCTTACTCTTTAGTTTATGGTGTAGAAGTTATCCTTCCATTGGAGCGAGAAATTTCATCACTAAGAATGGCAGTGCTAGAAGGTTTAACCACTGAAGATAATGCAAAATTACGCCTTCACGAGTTAGAAGCACTTGACAGAAAGAGACTTGATGCACAGCAAACATTGGAATGCTATCAGGCTCGTGACCCAAACCTTCAATAAAAATGTTCGGCCTCGGTCATTTCAGGTTGGTGATATGGTGCTTGCTGTTCGAAGACCTACCATCACGACGGTCACACAAGGAAATTTCGTGTGAACAAAGAATAAGGGAGATGGTGGAGAAAAAAATGGGAGGAGAAAAAAGGGAGAGATGAGAGAGAGTAAGGAGAGAGAAAATTAATTGTTTTCAGATAAGAGATTAGGGGAGAGTCATTGACGGTCATTTGGCAACAGCAAAAGCCTAGAAAACATGGTTTTTAAATGGTGATTAAAAAACAATACTGCCTTTTTAAAGTGCGCTTTTTAAAGTCTGTATTCAACCCAAAATCCCATTTTATTTCTGTTCATTCAGTCTACATCAATGGATCTCCGCAGATAAACAAAGGGAAATTGGGATTTATGACCCCACCCAAAATTGAAATTGGAAAAATGAACCTATTTTGAAAAAAACATAAATTGTGATATCACCTCCACTTTATTTTGACCCCTTCCCAAATTTGTAATTGTGAAATTACCTTTTTACCCTTACATTTCAAAAACAATTCATTCCCTCCCTATCTCGAACCGTTCCCTACCATTCTCTCCTTCCTTTCCTTTCGTTATCTCAATTCTCAAGGGAGTTCTACACCCATCGATTTCTTGGAGTTCTACACCCATCAACTTTGGAGGCAATCATCAATCTCTTCTCGTCATTAAGGTTAGGGTTTCTTCTCGTCGTCGTGGGTTCCATCTCGGTTGTTAGGGTTTTTTTCGTATTTTAGAGAAAACTTCCGTAGGTTGTTGTTAGGGTTGTGATTTTCGGTGCTATTTGAAGCAGCCAAGTAGATTTTTCATTCATTTAGGGTTTTGCAGGTATATGTTTGAGAAATATAAGAAAAGAAAATAAGGGGTGGCGTTTCGGATTCAACCCCGGATTCAATCCAAGTTTCCAGGATTGAAAAGAGATGACGAGATTGCATCATAAACCCAACCATTTGGAAAGCTCTAGGATCAAGATTCTCTTCTGACTTTCATCCCGGTACAAGACGGTTCAAGACGGGCATCGGGATGAAAGGCATAAGAGAAGCTCCGAGATGATTCAGGATAGGCACTATGCCTTTTATCTCGGAGCTTGTCTCGAACCTTTTCGAACCAGGATGAAAGGCAGGATCGACCGTGTTCTTTCTGCCTTTCATCCAGACCCTTATCCCAGACTGTTTAGAACCGAGATGAATGACAGAAAGCAGTCCCACCCTTACAACTTTTTTTTTAAAGTTATTTTTAACCTTGTTGCATTGGTCTTTATCTAATTTTTTTTATTTTAACTTTGTATAAGAGACACAATGGATTTAAGACTTGTTCTAATCCGAAATGACTGGTTTTCGGCCTCGTTAACAAACCTTGCCCATGTAGATAAAACCACCTCTACCCTTAAGGCTAGGTTAACCCCAACCCAGTTAGACATGTTTAGACAAACATGTTTCGGTCCTATTTTGGACATGGACGTTGTATTTAACGGCCCATTGATCCATCACCTGTTGTTGAGGAAGGTTGAGGAGCCTAGGTAGGATGCCATTAGCTTTGATCTGTTTAGGAAAATGGTGTCTTTTGGTGAGCGAGAGTTTGATCTAATCACAAGGCTCAGGCATAGGATGCATAGAGTAGATAACAATATTCCCGACTGAAGACTTAGAGCACGTTATTTTAAGGACAATGTGAGGATTAAGTGTAACGAGTTGGAGAAGATTTTTATGGAGCATGGTTTTGACAACGACGAGGATGTTGTCAAGGTTGCCATAGTTTACTTCATAGAACTTGTCATGATGGGTAAGGAGAGGAAGCAGTACACGGATACAAACATGTTAGGTATTTTGGATCGGTGGAGGTTGTTATGCAACTATGACTAGAGTACGATGATTTTTGAAAGGACAATTTAGAGCCTGAAGAACGCTTTAAAGGATAAACTACCGGCGTACCAACAAAAGTCGAGAGACGACCCCGCACATGTTGAAACTTATAGTCTCTATGGGTTCCTATACACGATTTAGGTTAGTGAGGTTTAAGTTAACTGTATAATTAGATTCATTATTTCATCGTTTTATTTGACTTCGTGATTCCAGGTGTGGGCATACGATACTATTTCGATGTTAAGTGTGCGAGTAGCAATGAGGTTGAGTGACAACGCCATTCTTCAACTTCTTAGATGGTTGTGGACATATTCTCATGGGTTTCGTGTGTTGGTGAGTGATATATTCGATAACACGCGAGTAAGTAATTCTTAAATGATCGTATGCTTGATATTTGTTCTTTCATTTGGATCATAACACGCGATTCTATGCAGTCCAAGGTTAAGGAATACTTGAAGTCAACGGATGCTGAGCGACAGTACATGGACCGTATCATGCTTCCACCGGAAGCTAGCATCATATCCCCTCGATGAGACAATATTGACGTAAGACCGGATCCGTCTATTGTTGAGGTACCTCCCAGTGTGAGAAGGGAAAACATGCAGAAAGAGCAAGGGACAAAGGAAGAAGATTGTAGAGGATCCGGTAGAAAAGGAAGTTTTCGAAGAGGCCTACCTAGCAGACGATTTCGTGGCCGATGAAGAAGGACATGACAGGCATGCGCTAGACAAGAAGACAAAAAAGAAGAAATTCAAGAAGAGCATCAGTAGACGGCTGAGGAGGCTCGATGATAAAGTTGGTGTTATTGAGGCCACCGTGGGTGGCATTGAAGTTGCCTTAAAAGGTATCTAGAGACACCTTAAGAAAATGTCAAAGGTACACATTTTTTATTATATAAACACAATTTAATTTAAAATGTCAAAGGTAAGATCGAGTTCGTACGCTTTTACCACAATAACTAACTCTAATTGATCAATTTTCTTGTTCAGGGTAAGTTTCCCGATACGAGCAAATATTTTGGAAGCAGGGGGTAGGCCTAATGGAGATGGTCCCTCGGATGGAAGGCCTGATGAAGACACGAAGACAGGTGGGGTTTGAACAACAAGGACAATGACGAAGGATCTGATGAGTTTCCGAAGTCTTAGGATGATCCGAAGACGGATCAGAGAGCATATGGATGAGGATCCGAAGACATATTAGAGTCTGAATCACATGGACGAGGACCTGTCTACGGATCAGAGTCTAAAAGACGTGGATGAGGATCCGAAGACGGATTAGGCTCCGCAAACTGATCAGGCTCCAAAGACAGATCAGAGAAATGCAGCAATGGACGAGGATCCGAAGACAGATCTGGCTCCCCAGACAGATCAGGCTCCGGAGACGGATCAGGGCAATACAGCAATGAAGGCTTCCCCTGGTCATCAAGTCGGTGTAATTGAGGTAACCTAGGTAATTTATTTCATGCTAACTGATATTGTATACTGACGACTTCCTCTAATCATGTTCTTTAATATCAGGACCTTACGATCGACAGACAATCTGGTGATTGTAGACGACCAGTCAAAGGACCATGACACTCAAGTGGGTGTAATCCAGGTAAGCCGATTGTCTTATCGTACTTCCACTTCCTTTATCATGATAATATACTTTCATACTACTATATTATAAGTTATGTCATATTTTTGTATATTAGGATCTCACTATCGGTAGGCAGCCCGTTAGGCGACGATGTAGGCAACCGGACATGCGACTCAATATGCAAAATGTAGGAATACCGCAAGTGATTGTTAAGGTACACTTAATGCCACAGATTGTGCTTTAATTTAGGTTGAGCATGAATGAACTCACGTTAAAGTGTGTTTTAGGTTGAACCTGGCCTTCACGAGGCTCCAATTGGCTGAGGGCTGTAGAAGTGTTATTACACGTGGAAGCTTAAAGAAATGTACAAATCAACCAAAAAGCATGGGATGAAAGTGACGAGCTACAACCCAACATGTGCCATTCCTACACAGTTGGACGAACAGTTTCAGAAATCCTTGGATGACCCATTAACGGACGTGAGATCGCGGTCTATTACAGTTGGAATATAGACGAAGGAATGGTATCGCAATCTACTGGACCAGACTATCGAACTGAAGGATGAAGTAAGAACTTCTAACTTTATGAGTATGATGTTGTGAATATGTTAGTTACATCATTGTTAATATATTAAATCAATCAGGTGATCGATGTATTGGTGTTGTTTACGGCAAAGAAGTTGGAGAAACGTCTCCATCTATGTCGCAACAGGTTTGCCATAGGCGACATACTTCTTTCTGTAAGTAATTTTTACCTTAATATGCCTGCATACTGTTCCAATTATTTATGAAAGTCTTATGTAATCATATTTATGTACAGACTTTGCTAAACCACACAGACGGTCCATGCGCTGCTATGATGCTGGGAGTCTTGGCCTCGAGGATCAAGTATGAATGGGCTAAGGAGAAAACCATCTTCCAATACGTGTTCGGTAGAAAATCGGACCACAACACAGCATGGAGTGACGCAGACATGGTATATACCCTGATTAACGTTGGTGTGAACCATTGGGTGATGCTCAACATCTATCTTGTGGAGGGGGACGTAATTGTATGAGATTCGCTACAGTCTGCCACCCACTAGAGGCACTCGAGAAAGAGCTCAAGCCGATGTGTACGATCCTCCCAGTGGTACTTCACTACGGCGACATGTTCGCAGTACGACCGGACTTGCTAGTTGTGCCATGGAGCGTGCGTCGAGTTCGCGCACCCCAACAAAGTAGCGCGACGAATTATGGGATATTTTGTGTGAGATTCTTCGAGTATAATGTAATTGGGTCAAAGATGGACTCTCTGACCCAAGCAAATATTGTATTATTTAGGCGTCGGTACGCTGTACAAATGTGGGCACATCGACCCATTTTTTTCTAAAAATATATATGATTCAATTTCGTTTTAGTACCTCATACTTTCAATAATCACCAATGTAGAATAAGAGATATAAAATATAAATACACACAAAAAAAAATAAATTAATAATACTAAAACAAACAGGGTTACCAAAGCATGCATGCATGGTTGTTTGCTTGGGGTACAAGTTACTTTCCTATTTTTATCATGTCCACTTGATACATGTTCAAATGGTAAGGAAAAACAAATCCATACATTCACACCATGTTTAGGGGTTCGCGACATGTTTTGCGATTGTGTCTCGACGTATCACACCGACCGCACGTACGTGTTTGGCGCACCTCGCCCATGGAAGGAATCCTAACTATCTGTCGCCTGCCAACTCTACGAACCATCTTTGGTGTGGTTCCATCGGTATATTGACAAACTCTGGCGAACTGTTCCCATGTTGAGACGTGTCCAACTGGAAATATTGGTTCTACATAAGCCAATACCTAGGAGTTCGTCGTGTATGCCTCGTCACACAAAGTGTATGGATTTATGTTTCGCATCATCACCTCGGCAATAACATGAGAGCATGGAATTTTAAAATAATCAAACTCCACGACAACTACATGTCCTAAAGTTGAAATCAACAATCCCGTCAAGGTTACCATCGCGTACTTG
Organism: Momordica charantia; assembly: GCF_001995035.1. The sequence continues at coordinate 171,366 of NW_019104620.1, forward strand.
GACATGAAACTGGTTGATGTTGACTACAACGTGTCTCCTAGCACTGTCTATGTATTCAGCAAACATATTTTCTACGTAGTCGGACAATGTGGTTGATTGGGAAGAGGCAAGCATCTGTCGATCACAGAACCAAGTCTGTAACAGACATCTAACATGGTATAATAAAGCAGTTACCGACAACCTACGCGCGTGCCTAAAAAGGGCATTTATGGACTCCCTGTTATTAGTGGTCATCTGTGTGTACCTCAATTCAGTTTGGAAACAACGAGCCCAACGCTCCTTCCTAATGTCGTCCAGGTATTCCCTCACACCAGGGTACACACCAAGCTTGGCCTAGATTGAGTTGAAATAAGACTCTCGATATGCCTTCGCAGCCTTTAGAAATAGTTGCTCGATTGCCTTTGCATCGTCTTTAAATTTTACTAACAAGTTCATCTTAATAAGTTGTATACAAAAGAAATGAAATGCTATAGAAAGTACTTTGTCAATTGCCTTACAAATGGTTTGATGTCTATCGGAAACGAAAACCAAATTGTTTACTACGGCGAGCACACTTTTTGAGTCATAAACCATACCCATGATGCTACAGTTTCACCGTCGACAATAACAAATGCTACCAGGTAAATCTGGTTATTTGTATCCACACCAAATGGGTGAAATGATTGTGTGAAAAGTTAATGTATGATAAATGCTATTTATTCACCATAAGGTAAATTCGTCTTTTTCTCAAAAATAAAAAATTTAAGGGGTCAATATTAAGTGAGGGTGAAGTGGTGTCACAGATAGATTTTTTTCAAAAGTTTCATTTATCCAATTTCAATTATTAGTGGGATCATAAATCTCAATAACCTAAACAAAACAAGCTATTGTATTCTTTGTTAGTTACATATGTTCATCAATGGCGCTAGATTTTGGGAAATTGGCTCAAATGACCTCCAAAAACTTTTGAAATGCTCAAATGACCCACCCCCTTTAATTATGCCCAAATGACCTACTTTTAACATTGATGATGTGTCAGAAGCAGGTGAAATGACCAAAATGCCATTAAATATAACAAATGACCGCTGGAATAATTCCCGGTCGAGGTAGAAAAATTCCCGCCTGAGGTAGCTTCAAAGTATTGTGAATATTATCTTTAGAAGTTTCAAGATTTTGAGAGAAGTAGTTCTTTATTTTTTATGCTTTCTCCTTTTGCGCGTTAATCTTGCTTGATGTCTACATTTGAACACATGTGTTTTTATTTAATCCTCGTTTGGTTTATTTTTGTTACAGTCGGAGTAACAATAACTTTTGTTATTTTGTTTTAAACCCATATGTTCATTCCTCTTGCACTATGCGCTCTAATTGTCGGGTTATTCTCGAGCGAGGTGATATGATTATCGGCCGAGATTCATGTTTTTGATGAACATCGGGCGAGGTACTAAACTTTCTCGACCGGGGTCAGAGGCTTTCAAAACGGAATGTTTGTTAAACTTACCTCGGGCTTGGCTGCGTATTGAACTCCACCTCGAGCGAGAAAATATGTTTCCCGCCCGAGGTTGATGTATATATATATATATTCCATCTCTAATTGTCTTTCAATTGTGCTTTGTAATGCAGAACAAAATGGTACCGAATCGAAACCCTCATACTTGGTTACGCCGAACCCGTGTACCCCCGTCGAAGACGAAGAATATTGGATTTTACTGGATGACTACGTGTCGAGGACGATTAAGCCACCAAAATTTGTTCCTCGTGTTGGATGCCGCCGCTGTATATTTTTTTTGATTCCATAATTCTCGGCCAAGTTATGGTCGACCCCGACCGCAAAATTCAATGAGCTACAAAAATAGAGATTAAAGTTCTGTACATTTAATATGAAGGTTGTTCTTTATTTCAGTTCTGCCAATATTCTCAGGCTCGAACTCGGTCGAGGTAGATACCGAGGTTGGTTTTTTTGTCAGTTGTGCAAAAAACCTCGAGCGTGAACCAGCTTACCTCGATCGTAAAATACAATGTTCTTCATAAATAAAGATTAGAATGATCCTAATATTGAAAACGCAGTCCTAAACTCCATTAATAATTGATGTTTTGTCTCAATGTATCTAAACGAGTCCCTGTTAAATCATAGTCAATATACTTAAATTCATTCGTATTATCAAATTTAACTAAGTTACGTACAAAATAAGAAAACAATTATAATGGAATATCAAAAAATAGGTCTATTCGCCCAAAGTTGAAAAGCAAGTTGCCTCCTAAAGTATGCGATCCTAGACTGTGTTAGAGTATTCAATGCGGACCCGATTACATCGTACTCAAAATACTTGACGCAGAAAATCCCACAGTCGCCACCGCCAATCTGCTGTGGTGCTGACGTAACTTGTCGAATCCGCCATGGTTGGATCGGTAGATTGGGTCGGACTTTCATAACATCACATTTGAAGAGCATTACTGGGATGATGGTGCGCATTACCTTCAAATGATCCTCCATAGCATGATCCGTGGTCATTGAAGTCAAGGAGTCCCATACTACAATCTTGCCTTCCTCGAGGTCGATACATACAAAATATATATTACTGTTAACAAAGTTTACATTTTGTAATTTTCCTCGGGCACAACCTCGGGTAAGATCGGGCCCGAGAAATCTCACAGAATATAGACTACACAAAAATATGTAAAGTCGCTCAACGTTTGTAAGCTTCTGTCATTTTTCTCGGGTTGACCTCGGGTGAGGTTATGCCC
>NW_019104620.1:190952-230802 GCF_001995035.1 Momordica charantia
TTGGAAACCGACTATATCGATTTTCGGCATCGGGGTTGGTCAAAAACCGATACTGACCGATCGATGCTCACCCATAATTTCGATGATATGATAATGGGTTATAGCAATTAGAAGATCATGATAGAGAATCAGAAAAATTATATACTCTATTTAACACTTAAAATTTCCCACCGGAAGAGTTACAATTATGAGGGATCATATGCCACTTTGAAGCCTCCAAAACTTCATCATTCCATACAAATAAAGCCGTAGATAAACCCAAGGTAGTCAAGGACATGATGTGGATTTAGACTTGACATTAATGCATCCCAATTAGTTATGCATCCTAAATCTAACTCTATATCTAACTCTATGAACAACCTCTTATGAGTGTAAGATTTCAAATCTAATATCAATCAATCCATGGCTAGTAGATTAAAGACATTAAGTATAGAGATATATAAATATAATATTTATAATCATTCAATCAAGAGAATGAAACAATCGATCCATAAAGTTCAATGGCTACATCAATCACTAAAACCAAGGAACTTAGCTACTCATACTAAATAAGCAATAAAATCCAAAAGAAAGTTGCATTACAAAACAAGAAAAATCAAGAGAAAGGAGAAAAATTAATTTTCATGTGTTGATTAATCGTCTTCGAGCCAATCTCCACGATTCCGAGTCTAAGCTCCTTGATGCTCGATGCTCATTTTCTCTCTATTTTCAAGTTATCTCATGTCTCTCCCCCAAAAGTGTGTCAAAAGTTCCCAATGACTGTTGAAAAATCTAAATTACAAGGGAAACAATCGCGATAGTGCCATGGTGCTGCAAGGTGGGTAGAAGAGAAGTTCGAAGCGCCACGGGGTTGTGGTTGGCGCATAGGCGTTGCCCTCTCGGGTCAAAAACCAACTTCTATTGTTTTATGGTGCAAGTGTTGTAATGCATTCTTTACTCGCTCATACTATGATTTCCATCTCAATTTGATCAATTTATGTCTTGTTTTCTCTCGATTATTCGTTTCTGCAAAATATATTATGTGTTTAAATATTTTATAAAGAAAAAAAACTAACAAATAATTTCAATATAAATTGTTATACCTCCTATTAAATGTGTACATGAGAAAGACTTGTATCTCTTAATCTCATACAATTATTGATGAAGGGTTAATTATTTTTATTATCCAATAATCTCTTTCCCCAATCCCTTCAATCCTGCATTTGTCAGATCTCCTTTTTCCATTAAATTCTCAGCCAAAATCCTTAGATCCACCGCCTTTCTCACTTTCAAGCCGTAATCCTAGCCGAGCTTGTTGACGTCTCGCGGATTCCAACTCCTATGAAGGGGAAGGACTCGTCGTCAAAGTAATCGAACAGACGGGGATTTTGGAGGCGTGAATGAGTTGAAAAATGAGGCATTGGTGATCAGAGCAGAGTTACAATGTGGTGACAGGATTTTCGTAAGGGCGATTGGGGATTGGGGATTGGGGTTAGGGAAGGCGGAGGAGTGAAGAAAGAGAAAGAGAGGAGAGAGAATAAGAAATGGGAAAAAATCACATCTAATTTAAAGATTAAATAAATATTAAAATTTTCAAATGACATGTGAGCTTTCCGTTAGTGACATTAACGGAAGTTTGACTCCGTGTGCCTTTTAGAATTATTTTCTAAATGCCGGGGATCAAATAATCGCTTTTTGAAACTTAGGAATCAAATAGAAACTGAATCTCAAACTAAGGGATTAAAAATGTATTTTACCCGAAATTTTAATAGAAAAGTTGAAATCATTTGTTTTAACCAAAAAATTGATTAAAACATTAAAATCTTTAAGAACAATCGAAGATAGTTGGTGATCCTGCAAAACAAGGAGATAGCATTTCGAAGCTCTTGTCAGTACTGGATTCTCAAATGCAAAATCTAAAAAATAGAAATGTTTGTGTACCTACATGTAATCTTTAGGTATTTATTTGAAAAGCTAGATAATAGTTGAGGTCAGGAACGTGAAATATGCTTTGAGGTAGAGATACAGTTAAACGGTTACCATTCGAATGTTTGAGATTTGGTTTGGTAACCATGTTGTAGAGCAGTTCAAAATTCGATAGTTCAACTGTCACTATTTCTGAACTTACCTCGTGGTAATTACGCGCGAAATCAGATTGTCGACCTGATGATGATATGTCTTCTAGTGAAATTCGCATTCATCATGGGTAACGATATAATTTTCAGTTGGTCTCTTCATAAACAGCTAGACTCGAGACAAAAGTGAAAATATTTATAATGTTAGATATTTTAAGAATTAGATCTCAAAATCGACTAGTTATGTACTTGTCACCGAGATTATTGAAAGCAACTTTATTCATTCAAAAAAATAGAAATTCTTTTGGAATTACCGGCAACTGCAGCAAGAGAATAATAGAAGCAACTTCCTTCTATGGCAGAATCTAGTCCTTCCAATATAAGTTGTTTGATTATCTCATGGTAGCAAAACCTTGTCCATCTATGTTTCTTTCTCAGACTGATGGAGGCACCAGTGCTAAAAAGAAAATCTATAATAATCTTTAAAAGAGAGAGTTCATTCATTGAGAAAGTACAATTGCAAGTTCATTCGAAGATATCAATATTTATGTGTTCTGTCTCAAAACTAATTAACAACGAGAGGAGTAGTTCATGTCTATTACAAACTTTCGTAAGGTTCCTCGTTCTTTTCATTCCTTAACATCTCTTGTTCTTTCGGCTCATCAATTTTGATTGAATCTCATTTTTTTGACTGAATGTGTTAAGAATTTGTGACTTTGTATTAGTTTATTTGTTAGTATTTCCACATTATACTTGGTAGTTAATTTCATAGTTGGTAATTAACTAAGTTAGTGGATAAGTGGAGCTGTATGTTGGGAGACTTTGTAGGTTAGTGGCTTAGTGGAGTTACGGTGTTGGTTAGAGAGAAATTTAAGGGTAGTGGTATGTTTAGTGAGTTAATGGTCGGTTTTCCTATTTCACTATAAATGCTTGTAACAATTATCAATTCAATGAATAGAAGTTCTTCCTTCGTAAAGTTTCTCTGTTGCTTTCGCTTTGTTCATCTTCGTTTTCGTTACAGAATGTTCGTTTAAGTTTTTAGACTCTCGTAATGAAGAGAGAGGATTAAGAAAGTACAACTACAAGTCTATTTGAAGACCTACAAAATACTGAGTAAAAGAGAACTTAATAACAAAATAACTAACTAATACCAAATATAACAGTACTAAGGAAACGATAATTAATTTACAATTTTTTCACATAATAAAATCAACCATCTCCTATCCTACTTTGAATGACCGAAAATGTGATGGTTAGATTTGTTTTTTAAAACCGTTTTGAATTCTCTAAATCAAATAGTGAGAAAATTTTGAAAATAACATTTTTTTTTATGCTTTCAAATTTATATCTAAATACTTTAAAATGCATAATTATATTAAAAAAGATAAAAATTTTAATAAATATAATATTTCATGTTATAAACTTATTTGATTTTTGTTAAATTAAAACATGAAAAATATAATATATTATAAATTATATAATATTGTAAAATAATAATTTTACAAAATTTATAACATTTATGTCAATGTTAATTAGTAATATTTTAGATCGAATTAAATATTTAGTTGGTAACCACTCATGATTTACAAATATATTATAAAACTACTTTAATAAAAAAAATTTAAAATTAAAATTCAATTTTCAATTTGTTACTAAATACATATCCCAAAACATAGAATACAACTTTGTTTTCATTGAATTTTTGGTTTATTTTTGTTTTCACATGACCAATCAAATGCACCCCTAGTGAACGGGGTTACATAAGTTAAGTGTGACGTTTGATTCGAAATATTTAATTTTTATGAAAAATTAAAGATTAGAAAGCAAACCCATTGATTTGAATTCGTAATCTTTTGTATTAAAAAAAAATTGGAATATTTAACCAATTCTGTTTTTGGTTTTTGGTTTTTGGTTTTATGCTTTTAAAAAACAAAAACCATATATGTTTGATAACCATTTTTTGTTTTTTGTTTTTTGTTTTTAAAAAGTTAGAAAATTGAAAATACATAGTAGAGAAAAAAAAATTCATGTAGAGTAGAGACGACAATGGTGTGGGTGCGAGTGAGGATGCCCCCGTCCATTCTCGTGCTTAGAAAATTTTTAATCCCCGTCTCCACCTGATTCTACGGTCCGAGAGATGTTCTCGAGAAAAATTATCGGTTTTATAATTGTTTTTAATTATTTTTAGAATTAAAAAATAAAAAAAAGTGTAATAAATATATATTAATTATTTAAAAATCGAATCAAGGACGGGGTCAGGACATGTATTTCCTATTTTTGGGCCTGACCCAGCGGAAATTTTTGTCATCCGTAGAGATGTGTTGATGCAAGAATTTGGTCTCTTGGGATTCCGCCAAATTCGCACCAAGTTCTTGATATATGAGAGGGGCTGATCCGACCTGCAAAACCAAACCGCTTCTAAGACCGGTGGGGTTATACCACACGGACTCCGATGCCTAAGTTAGTATCGAATTGTCGTATATAAGAGTAGGGTTTGTTCAGCGTACCTTTCAAGTGTGACTCCTCCCCCTATTTTTGGTTCTTTCAAATCCGTAGGGTTTCATTATTTGAACCCTAGGTTATTCAAGATAGTCGAGCTTCTTGGGTCGTGACGTATTGTGGACTCAAACATCCAGACTCGAGTCTAGATAAAAAATATAAATGGGTTAGCACAGGAGTCGGGAGAGAGGTCGAGAGACCTTCTCGACCTATGGCCGAAAAGGTCACGACGCTGAGGCTAGGTCGGCCCTTATGCTTTGGGCCGACCCTAGTCGTTAGTGGTTTCAGGGTTTTTCTTCTTCCTCTCATCCGATCTCTTATTCCTCTTTGGACCGTTTTACTCCCTATAACAATAACCCCCATTCTCAAAATAGAAGACGAATGTCGTGACAATGTTAGGACTTCTGTTTTGAGAGTACTTGTCGCCTAGTTGCTATATGGGCTGCTCTGTTGTCTCATATCTTTATTTTGTAGTCATTTTCTTAATTTCCAATTATGCTGGTTGTGTTATCTAAGGTTTCCAACCTATTGAGCTTTTACCAAAGGTTTTTGCATCCAATTTTGGATTTTAAAACATTTGGTTTTTGCTACTGGTTTCGTACGTTAAACTTGTCGACATTGTGTTGTTTAATGGACCGAAAATCTTTCCAGCTTTCATGCTTTCTAAGTGCCCGATTATGATCAAGTCTCTTGAGTCGGGTTATATACTCGTCTGATTTTTAACCATTGAACTTTGGCTTTGGGATCTAACTTTAGCTAGGCCGGCGATGATACCTTTGGGTTTCCAACCTGTTTGGCTCTTGCCAAATGGTTTTACACCCTGAGTTCTCATTTACCTGTTTTACGTTTTGACCATGCTGAGCCTTTACTGAGAGCCTGCTTCTAGGTCCATCCCATTTTCCAATTTTTTGACCAGTGATCAGCTATAAATTATTACATATCATTGCCCCCTACTTGAGAAGTTTTTTAGTTTATAACAAACATAAGTGCTTGAGATCGATATATCTCGAATGCCGAAGACCTCTATTAATAATCTGCTTAAGTAAAACATTAAATGCAATAAAGGGATAAATAGATAGACAAGTTAATCAGTCGAGATGAGCGAATGTATAAAGTAAATTAAATATTCTACCGAACTAGTGGTAATATTTCTTTAGATGTTGAGCGTACCACGGGTGAGGTAAAACTCTTCTATGTTGATCTTCTAAGGCATAAGTGTCGATTCGAACTACCTTAGTAACTTTGTATGGGCCTTCCTATTTTGGCTCTAATACCCTGCTAGTCGAATCTTTGGTGTTAGGCATAATCTTTCAAGACCATATCACCTTCCTTAAAGTTGCGTTTCTTACCCTCGAATTGTAATATCGAACGATCCGATTATTATATTCGGTTGTCCGTAGTCTCGCTGTTTCTCGGTGTTCCTCTAATAAATTGAGGTTGAGCTATATAGATTCATCATTTTCGGGCATATTGAAGTGTTTTACCCTTGGAGAAGGAAGACCAATTTCCACTGGTACTACTACTTCAGAACCAAATGATAATAAGAATGGCGTCTCTCCAGTTGATGTACATGGTGTTGTTTTGTAGGCCCATAATGCACTGGGAAGTTCCTCAGCCCACAATCCCTTAAGTTTCTCTAATTTGGTTTTTATAGTCATTTTGATGATTTTGTTGACTGCTTCAACCTGCCCATTAGCCTGTGGATGTACCGGTGAAGAGCAAATGTGTCTAATGCCTAACTCCTCACAAAAGTGTGGAAAAGTTGTATTGTTAAACCATTTTTCATTATCACTGATAATAATGTATAGTACTCCAAAGAGGCAAATTATATTTCTCCAAACAAATTCGGTGATCTTTTTCTTAGTGATTGTAGCTACGACCTTAGCTTCTGCCCATTTGGTGAAATAGTCAATCATCACCACTGAAAATTTGGTTTGACCCTTTCCTTGTGGGAGGGGGCCTATAAGGTGTATTCCCCATTGGGCGAAGGGCCAATGACTCATTATACTAGTTGATGGTTTAGGTGGTTGCCTCGGTATCGTTGCGAATCGTTGACATTTGTCGCATTTTCTAGTAAATTGCGTTGCATCTTTTAGCATGGTTGGCTAGTAATATCCTTACCGGACGATTTTATGGCTTAGAAACCGTGCCCCAGAGTGATTACCACAAATGCCTTCATGTATCTCTCTCATGACGTAGTTAGCTTCTTCTGGTGCTAAACATTTTAAGAGTGGTAAAGAGTAGCCTCTTTTGTATAGGGTTTCATCTCTAAGCACATATCTGGTTGCTCGTCGTTGGAGTTGTTGGGCCTCTATCCTTTCAGTAGGTAAGATCTTATCTTTTAAATATTTGATCAAAGGAATCATCCAGTTTTCCTCGGGTTGCTCTTACTCATCAATATCCATTGTCTCCTGAACCTCTATGCTCGGTTCGAGTAAAATTTCTACCGGCACGGTTCTTCCCAAATTGGTCTCCTAGGCTACAGCCAGTTGAGCTAATGCATCAGCATTGACATTTTGGACACGTGGAATTTGTCCGATCTCATATTTTGAGAATAGGCCGAGCTGATTTCTTATCCGAGAAAGATACTTTACCATTCGCAGTTCCCTAGCTTGAAACTCCTTTCTCACCTGATTTACAATAAATTGCGAATCACTGAGGATCAGTATATTTGTGACCCCAATATACCTGGCCACCTTTAATCCTGCTAGAAAAGCTTTGTATTCAGCCTCGTTATTGGATGCATGAAAACTGAATCGTAGTGCGTATTCGAATCTTTCCCTATATGGAGAGACCAATAGGAACCCTACTCCGCATCCTCTAAGATTTGAGGATCCATCCACATAAAGGGTCCAAGGTTGCTCTTCCTCAACTTGTGAGATTATTCGTGGACTGATGTTGCAGATTTGCTGTTCTCCTAGGGTTAATTCTGCTATGAAGTCCACTATAGCTTGCCCTTTTATCGCGGTTCTCGGTTTGTAATGGATATCGTATTCACTGAGCTCTACGGCCCACTTTACCAGTCGTCCTGAAGTCTCAGGTCTTTGCAAGATTTGTCGTAGAGGGAAGTTGGTGAGGACAATTATCTTGTGGGCTTGGAAATAAGGGCGTAAGCTCCAAGCCGAGGTGATTTGCTGTTCTCTTGGGGTTAATTCTTCTATGAAGTCCACTACAACTTGCCCTTTTATCGCGGTTCTCAGTTTGTAATGGATGTCGTATTCACTGAGCTATACGGCCCACTTTACCAGTCGTCTTGAAGTCTCAGGTCTTTGCAAGATTTGTCGTAGAGGGAAGATGGTGAGGAAAATTATCTTGTGGGCTTGGAAATAAGTGCGTAATCTCCGAGTCGAGGTGATTAATACTAGTGCCAATTTTTCCATCTGAGGGTATCTAGTTTCTGCATCTACCATCGCTTTGCTCGTGTAGTAAATTGGAGATTATCGTCCATCCTCTTCTTTCACTAATGCCGAGCTCACAATAATATCGGATACGGCAAGGTATAGGTAGAGCTCGTCACTAGTGACTGGCTTAGAGAGGAGTGGTATCGCCCCTAACTGTCTCTTAATATTCCCCAAAATTTTAAAGAATGGTAAGTACTTGTCGGTTGAGCGACTTACAAATCTAATGAGTGTTGCTATTCTTTCATTGGGTCCCTGCAATTGTTTTAAATTCCTGGGCGAATCCATCTCCAACACAACTCGGATTTTATCAGGGTTAGCTTCGATTCCTCGTTGGTGCACTAGGAAACCAAGAAATTTTCTTGAGGTCACTCAAAATGTGCACTAGGGTTCAACTTCATCTTGTATTTCCGCAAGACCTCAAATGCCTCTGCGAAGTCTGATTCATGTTGATTGCCTTTCCAACTTTTTACCAACATGTCATCCACGTAGACCTCAATGTATTTGCCGATCAATGTCGCAAACATCCGATTCACCATCCGCTGATAAGTAGCACCGGCGTTCTTTAATCCGAATGGCATCACAGTGTAGCAATATAGGCCTCGGCTTGTGACGAAAGAGGTATTCTCTTGATTGGGTAGATGCATCTTAATTTGATTATATCCAGAGTAGGCATCCATAAAACTCAGTCTTTCATGTCCAGCAGTAGCATCGACAAGTTGGTTTATCCGCGGCAAAGGAAAAAAATCCTTCGGGCAAGCCTTATTTAGTTATGTAAAGTCAATGCACATTCGCCATTTACCATTAAGCTTTTTTACTAGTACAACGTTGGATATCCACTCGGGATAATGCACCACTTGAATGAAACCTGCCTTCAGTAGCTCATCTACTTGTTCAGCCACTATCTGTTCTTGTCTTGGTTGAAGGCACGACGTTTCTGTTTCACGGGTTTACAGTTCCCGTCGACGTTGAGTCGGTGTACCATGACTCCTTGATTGATTCCCTGCATGTTCTTATGTGACCATGCAAAAAGTCGGCGTTGCTTCTAAGGAAATTAATGAGGCTCGACTTTTCTTCAACCTCTAACTTAGATCCTATGTTGACCCGATCCTCGGACGTTAGAGGGATATATTCCACCTCCTCAGCCGGTTCTCCCCTTCCGGGGGCAGACGAATTTAGTTGATGATCAAGGCTCAGGCATATATTTTCCATATGGTCGATTGCCTTGTTCAGGCTCTTCTCTGGTCAACCCGTCTCTCCGAGCCACTACTGACCCCCACCAAGGCTCACATCACCTTGTTCCATTCCAACCTCCTCAGATCTAGGCTAGGTTTCCTTTGAATTCTATAATCGCTTTCCCACAGACAGCGCCAATTGTTGATACAAGAATTTAGCTTCTTGGGATTCCGACAAATTTGCACGAAGTTCTTGATATATGAGAGGGACCGATTCGACCTGCAAAACCAAACTGCTTCTAAGATCGGTAGGGTTACACCACACGGGCTCCGATGCCTAAGTTAGTATCGAATTGTCGTGTATAAAAGTAGGGTTTGTTCAGTGTACATTTCAAGTGTGACTCCTCCCCCTATTTATGGTTCTTTCTCATCCCTAGGGTTTCATTATTCGAACCCTATGTTATTAAAGATAGTCGGGCTTCTTGGGTCGTGACGTATTGTGGGGTCAAACATCCAGACTCGAGTCCAGGCAAAAAATATAAGTCGATCGGCACAGGAACCGGGAGAAAGGTCGAGAGACCTTCTCATGGTCAAGAAGGTCTCGGCGTCAAGGCTAGGTTGGCCCTCAAGTGGGCCGACCCTTATGCTTTGGGCCGGCCCCGATTGTTGGTGGTTTCGTGGTTTTCCTTCTTCCTCTCGGTCTGATCTCCTCTTCTTCCGTAGAGACATGAAAATACAAGTTTAGCGATATATAAATAAACTTTTGGAAGATATATTTTAGAGAGATAAATAAAAAGATTTAGAAAAAAATTAGTGAAAGACAAGTTAAAGGCAAAAATAGAAAAAATTTAGATAAATAAAAAGTAAAGTCGACAAAAAAAGATATGTTAAAAAAATAGAAAGAAAGAGAAAAATTACCGTGGACAAAATTTGGAGATAAAAACAAGATTCAAAATATAATTTTTAGAAAAAATAAATAAATACAGATATAAATTTCAGAGGAAAAAATAGATTAGGAAGAGAAAGAAAAGCCGTAAAAGATGAAGTTTTAGAGAGAAAAAAGTTCTGAAAAATATTAAATTTTTAGAGAGAGAATGAAACTGATCTGTTAAAAAAAATTCGATAGAGATGAAAATTTTGGGAAAAGACAAATAATAATAAATATTTAAAATATGAAAATTTTAGAGTGAGAAATGAATTTTTTAGAGATAAACATGAGAAAGAAAAAAAAAGGTTGGGCATGACAAGAGAAAATGAACAGAAGTCCATTTTTTTTAACTTACATAGCATTTCAAAATGGAAATTCAAACAATCTTGTTTTTAAAAAATAAAAAATCAGGCGCTTAAGGTTGGATTTGATTTCAATGGTTTGATGTACTTAAATTTTTTTTTTTATTTGAATGAAAACTCAAAATTTGTATATTTATTTTAAAATTCTAATTGAATTTGTATTTCGATATTTAATTTTGAGAAAATGACCTTGGAGATCTTCTAACTTCAAAATCGAAAATCCAGCTATTTCTCAAAATTTGAATTCCAATATTTATCTTTTTGTTTAAAAAAAAATTGATTTCACGAGTAATCCAAAATTTTTCCTATTTTGCAAATATATAAATTTTGTACTTCTATTTTGCAAATATATAAATTTACCTATTCTACGCTTTTTGTTTTAGTTTACTGAAAATTTGAAAACAGTAATTTTCAAACATATTATGATCTTTTCCAAAAATATATATATTTATATATATCTTTCCTATTTTGAAATACATTTTTGTTTCGTGTAAGGAGTCCCAATCCCTAAAGTAATAGGATTTTCCACGCCTTTAAAATGCGAGGCTTCTTCTCCTTTGTGGATCAAATATTAGTTTCTTTCGTACCAATTCTCCACTCTCCATGGCTCTCCTTTGTTCTAAAAACGAAGAAACTCTCAATCACAATCACACGTTTGATTGGAGTGATCTGCCTTACGATCTCATACTAATCATCGGAGATCACTTAGACACATACACCGATTACGTTAGATTTCGAGCCGTTTGTGTTTCATATAGAAACAGCTTGCCCGAGTGGCCGATGCACCAACATTACAACGTTCCACGCCTAATGCTTCCTTACGATGTTGAAAACACGTTAGTCAGAGGTTTCTTCAATCCTTTGAACCAAGAAGTACTCTATCCGGACTTGGGTGAACTTACAAGTACACATTGCTATTGCCGTGGAGCTTCCAATGGTTGGTTGGTGACTCTAGATGCGAACTTGACACTAAAACTCTTCAATCCTCTCACCAAGTCTCAAATCCAACTCCCTCCAATCTCTTCTTTTCCAGACTTCCAAAGCTACGATCCCAATAGATGTGGAGGTGAGTTTCGGTTTATCGATCCAACCACTGCCGACCAGTATTCGTTAAGCAAGCATCTAGTACACTCGATATTTATACGTAAAATTGTCTTGTCGTCTTCGAATAATGATTTTGTAGCCGTAGCTATATATAAGACATTTTCAAGGCTGGCTTTTACCAAACTTGGTCACCACAAATGGACACCCGTTCCTACGTCTTTACACTCCTTCCACGATTGTATACTCTTCAAAGAAAAATTTTACGCAGTAAATAATTTTAGAAATCTCGTGGTCTTTCCTGTAGACATTGGAATGCCACAGGTGGAGGATGTAGAGGTAGTAATCATGAAGGACATGCACATGAGACGATTGTTTGTCACGTCGTCCTTTAACAAGTCCAAGTTGTATCTAGTTAGCAGGGATGATGAGCTGTTGATGGTCGAAAGGCTTTTCCAATTCAAACCCATTCAAATTGAAGCTCGAACTAGATACATTCGGAAGACGGTTGGATTCAACTTATTCAAGTTGGAATGGTCGAAGAAAGGGATTATATGGTCTGTAATTAATAGCTTGAATGATTATACCATTTTCTTAGGATTGAATACTTCGCTCTGTATCTCATCCAAACATTGTCCCAAGTTGAGAGGTAATCAAATTTACTACACAAGTGATCAAAGAGACCACACTATGGAATATAATTATTTTGGTGGTCATGACTTTGGTGTCTTTGACGTATCAAATGGAAGTTGCAATAATTTATTGCACGATTATGACTATCCACTCCATCAAATAAGTGGATGGCCTAACCCCATTTGGGTTGTGCTCAACCCTTATTAGTCTTGTAAAAATTTTAAAGTTCAAATAATGACTTTTTTAAATATTTGTTAATTCTTTTAATCGTATGATTTCGAAGTATATATTTACATGTGTGACAAATGATGAATGCTTCCTAGTTCATTTAAAGGTATGATTTAGTTATTTCTTGTATATATATATATATATAATCAAATTTCCAAAGGTAAAAAACGATGTAAAACCGTTATTAAGATATTTTTCTATGTAATATTTATTTTTTGTAATTTGGTGATTGTAATGTGAATTGAATTTGGTGATTGTAATTTTGTAGTTATTACTGCAATTTGATAAATTTTATGATGAATCTTACGTACTCAAATAATATTTTGATTTAAGTTTCCAACTAATGATTATCTATGGTATTAGAATATGGAACTAGATCCAAGTCCTACGGATCGATCTGTATTGTATGCCCAAGCTCAACATCAATCAGAATTAGTATGACAAAGTCAGTGTAATGAGAAGTTGCACTGTCGACGTAGGGAGGCAGTATTCGATCGCTTCATCCCGCTGCATCCTTTAATTGAGCCTGCATTACACGCTTCTGGATTTTACAAATTTGCCAAATTAGGATTCATCCGGTTAGATTGGCATTTTATAATTGCACTTGTAGAACGGTGGAGGCCAGAGAATCATACATTCCACATGCCGGATGGAGAGTGTACTATCATGTAAGGTAAACTCAGTCTTGCAATTAGGTTACGAGTAGATGGTGAGCCCCTTACTAGTCCCATTGATTATGATGGAGGCGTCTGTCAAGCATTACTTGGGGTGACTCCAGATGATCGACACATCAGAGGATCAAGACTGAGTTTACCTTGGCTAGCTTCTCAATTTCGCAACCTGAAAAGATGATGCAGATGAGGAAACCATTGCCAGATACGCTCGTGCCTATATTATACAACTTATCGGTGGTAGCCTATTCGCCGGTAAGTCTAACAACTTGGTGCATTTGATGTTTCTCCCACTCCTAACAGATTTTGAGGTAGCTGGACGTTTCAGTTGGGGTGGAGCATGCTTGGCATGGTTGTACAGAAATTTGTGTAAAACGTCCCGTTCTGCCTCACGAGACATTACCGGTCCTATTATACTTCTTCAAGTATGGGCTTGGGATCGGTGTCCAACAATGGCTCCACAACGTCATCATATCTTGGATCACGAGCTCGTGGGTCGACCATTAGTTGTCCAGTACGTCGATATAACTATTAAATTATTTTACACATTTAATTGTTCTACTGAAATCCTTGTTAACCTATAATATTATTGTAGATGGAGGGATCAATTTTGTGTTACAGAAGTATCTACACATGTTTTGATCCAATATAGATTCATGTTCGACCTCTTGTCTCATGGCTTGGTATGTGTTTAACTGGTTGAAATTTTACGTAATTATTGATATAAATTTAATGATACGTTTTTACATTATTATTTCAGATGATCTGGTAGCCATAAAAATTATAAATAAAAGATATAAAAATTAAATTAAAAATTAAAAGATAAAAAAAAAATGGTTGTCTCTTGAAGAGACGACCATCCTTAACTTGGTTGTTAAGACCATCCCACATGCACACATGGTCGTCATGCTTGATTTAAAAAGAAATTAGACGTGGCGCCACGTGCTAAAGACGACCATACTCCACAAACTTATTCCAGCATTATTTCTAGAATAAGTTTGAAAACTTGCCTTATTTTCGTTTTTTTTAATTAACATTATTTAAAAAATTTTATTAATTAACATTATTAAAAAAAATCCAAAAAAGTTTGGTTTTTATGAAAATTGTGAGCCATAAAATAGACTAGAAAAAAAAACATGTCACAAATTCCTTCGCCACATTTTTTGTGGGGGAAAATGCTATTTTTTTTATAGTTTTGTGACTGGACTTTTTTTATTATTTGATGACAGCTAACAATTGTTACAAAATGATGGAGATGGAATTTTGGTAGAAAAAAAATACTAATTCTCAAACTTTTTATAATTTTGTGATAGTTAAAAACTTGGAAACCTTTTTTTTTTATTCTAATGACAATTAAAAATTGTCACGAAATGACAAAAACACGATTATGTGGGGGAAATGCTACCATATTTTGAGTTTCTAAAATTAGTTGTGAAACTTTGAGATAAAAGGCGTCATAAAATTAGTTGTTGTATATGAACATTAAATGGATAGTAATTCAGGGTGTTCTAAAAGCTCGATGACGAAGAACCCAAACAGGCGAGCAACCCAACACAAAACCTAATGGTTGGGTTGGATTCGGTTAGATAAATGATTGTTTAGGTTGGGTTAAGAACGTCAAGAACCGACTGGTTCGATTTCATTTTTGGGTTTAGACAAAATGATCGGTTCAACCTAATCTAACCGGTTTTATTAATTTTTTGGTACTTATGATATGCCGCCTCTCTCACTTCCCCCTCTCAATTTCACGGCTCTCTTTCCCCTTAATCTCATCTCTCAATTTGGACCAACGTGTGCAGTCGCAGTCGCTCATCACGTCGTTGTCGCTGTAGTCGCCCATCACAGTCCTCGCATTCCCTCGTCGTTGATGTCGCAGTGTTCGTCTTGTTGCGTTGATAGAGTCCATCGACGTCGTGCATATAATATATATATATATATATATATATATATATTTATTTATTTATTTATTTTTAGTGTGTATATCTAGAGGAGATAATATATATATATATATATATATATATATATATATATATATATATATATATATAAAAGTGAAGCGGGATGGGAAACGGGACAAACATGTATTCTTCACCTATGTTTCCTTTTAGGTTCTACGGGGCTTGTTTCCGCTGAAAAATGGACATCCCTAAGTTAAAAGATATCTATCATGATAAAAAATATTGGAGGTTGGGAATCTCATTCCTACAACTAAAAAAGAAAAAAGGAAAAGAAAAAAAAGTTTGGATATGATTCAATTAAAAGTTGAACACATGAAAAGGGATTTAATTTGTTAAAAAGCGGATTATTAAATAAAAAATAAAATAAAATTTTGACGCATGGGATCCAATTTTCAAACCAGCGTCGGGAGGAGAAAGCTTTTAGCGGAATTTCTCCATTGTTACCCTTCCCGCCATTAGAGCCCACTCCAAGTTCAGCCAAATCTTTTACATTACAGCGATATTCTTCATTGATTCCCGCCATTAAAGCACGCTCCGGCTCCACTGGTCTAACGACGCCGAAATGGCATCCTCCTCTTCCCTTTCATCCAAAACTAGAACCCTAATCGACATCTTCCAGCCAGCGGCTTCCAAACGCCTGAAAACTTCACACACCCTCAAAACCCTTGCTACAACCACGGACGAGAAATGTGATTCTGAGCTCACATTGACTTCCTCTTCCTCAGCCATGACTCCCCTTCAGAAATCCCGCGCGGAAACCAACAAATGGATGGCCAGATCGAAGCGCAGTCTCAAAATTTGCTCGGAAAGGGTCTCCAAATGGGGAAATGGATGCGTGAAATTGGAGGAGCTTTTGGTGGATGAGACATGGTTGGAAGCCCTTCCCGGAGAGTTTCAGAAACCCTATGCTCTTAGTCTTTGTAAATTTGTAGAAACTGAGATTTGCGGCAGTGGCGCCCCTGTATATCCTCCTCCTAGCTTGATCTTTAATGCTTTGAATTCCACTCCTTTCGATAGGGTGAAAGTTGTTATTCTTGGTCAAGATCCTTATCATGGGCCTGGTCAAGCTATGGGTCTTTCCTTTTCGGTTCCTGAGGGAGTTAAAATTCCACCTAGTCTTCTCAACATATTCAAGGAACTGCGGCAAGATCTTGGTTGTTCCATCCCATCCCATGGAAATCTTGAGAAATGGGCTGTTCAGGTGCTATTTTTTTTATATCTTTTTATTCTGTTCTATAGTTATTATTCATTATGAACTACTCTGAAACAAGAACTGTTACTTTATCAGAGTTTGGCAGGAGATGTAACTTACCTCTAATATGTTATTATTGGTCTTGTGAATATTTTGATGCTACAGAAACGCTACCTACCATTGCCTTCTTACGTTTGCTCTTATTCATTTGGTCATTACTTTCTTGATCTAGAACAGTCTTAAAAACTTATGTTGAAGGATTTTTTCATGATGATTTTAATTAACGAAAATAGGCTCCATTCCTGACTACACTCGATCCTTTTTATGCAGACTCTAGTTGTTTGATTTGGTTTAATTCTAAGGCATATAGGTCTTGCTTTTTTATTCTTAGATGAGCTATGTAAATATAGGTTTGCTAGAGATCGATTAGTGAATTCTGGTGACTTGCTAAGGGGATGAGGAAAGATTTTCACAAATCTAATGCCTTTTCTAAATTGACTTTCTGGAGAACAACAATAACCTGTGCCGGTTTCAAGATTTTTTAGAACTTTTTAGTTCTTGAATAGTGAAAGGTCGAAATTTGGGTTGTTTCATGGTACAAGGTCGCTCCTCTAAATTGAGAGATTGGATCATATTTATTTATCTGTTCTCTTGTTCTGCATAGAAAAGTGCATGATTAGTTATTGTGTTCTGAAAAAATTATTTTGTTAGAATGTGACTGAAGTTCAATTTGGTATCTTTTTCACTATTATGCTCTCTGAAATGATTAATTTACATTGTAGGGGGTCTTGTTGCTTAATGCTGTTCTCACAGGTAATAATCTTCTTTTCACCTAAAGTTCCATACCTTCTTTTATCACCCTACTTTTATCGTTTAAATCAGTAATGTGAAGGTGAAGGCAATAATCACAATGCTTTGTTTTGCTATTATGTTATATCGTTCAAGTTCCATATAGATTAATAATAGAACCTGTGGCCATGGTTAGTTAATTTAATAGAAGGAATGATGGATGCCCAACAATATCACATTTAACTGTTTCTTCAGCATACCAGTGGTATTAGTATATGTATCTAACTTGATAGGAGTTCTTTCTTTTTCCATTTTTAGGTAAAGATGAAGAAGCTACATGCTTTCTCCATTTTTTTTAGATATTGATAAATATTTTGGTTTTACCTGTTCAGTTAGAAAGCATCAAGCCAACTCTCATGCTAAGAAAGGATGGGAACAATTCACTGATGCTGTCATCAAGACAATATCACAAAAGAAGGAAGGAGTTGTTTTTCTTCTTTGGGGGAACTCTGCTCAAGCAAAAATGAGGTACTTCTATATTATGATATTAGTGCTTTTTCAGGGAGTGCACCATTCTGGAAAAAACAAAAATAATAATAGAATCATGGTGAATATATAATCAATGACCTTAAGATGAAAAGTTTTGCATCAACTATGTATTTTTAGACATTATTCGGAATCTGGCATGACAAATCTTACATGGGAAAAAGTTGATATATCTTAGGCTGGGGAAAGTTGATTATGATGTGTTTGAAACTTTTCTGGACTGTCTGTCCTCGCTTTTCTTGATCTTCTCCTCGCATCCGTTTCTTTATTGGTGAAAGCTCCCCTCATTAGCCGTAGTCTTCTCTTGGGCACCTTTGATATCACTGTGGCAAATTGATTCTCAAATTTCCTTCCTAAGCACTAAAACGTTTTAGCCACTTTTTATTTTATTTTATACTATTATTATTATTATTTATTTTTTTTTGTGTACCTATCTTCCAATGAAGCTCACAAGGACTTGGTTGAAACGTGTAGCTTTGAATTTCTTTTACCTCTCTAATTTGGTTACTATCCTCATGAATTTGGATTACTTCCCATGACCATCACTCTCTTCCACAGCCTAGAGTTCTGTTTTCATCTCCTCCTTTTTCTTCAATCTCATTGCTGCAAACTCACTAATTATTCCTTCCAAATTGTTTTGTACTTTCAGCAAAATTTTCTTAAGACTCCAAATCCGTTGCCAAGGTTGAAGTGCTTTAATTTTGGTATTTGAAATTAATAAAAACTGTTTTTAATATAAGAAAATTAAATTACATGATCCAGGCACTTTGAGAGACCCGGACTCTCTCAAAAACCATTCTACCAAATCTGTAGAATAATATGCTACTTCACTTAGAATTTGATCTATTCACAGTTTAATTGATGAGAGAAAGCATCACATCCTCAAAGCAGCGCATCCTTCTGGTTTGTCTGCTAACAGAGGCTTCTTCGGCTGCAGGTTAGTTCCATCCAATTTTTGAAACCTTTCTTATATTTTATTCAAGTGTTAGGAAGAGAACAAAGGGATTTGCTTTAACCTTTGTACTTTATCAGTTCCCTTCTATATACTTCTCACAGTAACAACATTTTACTGCCAGTATGCGACTACAGATTTTGTGCACATACATATCATTTTGTTTCTACCTTCTCTCTCTCTCTCTCTGTGACATCAGAATTCTAAAGTTGGACCACTTTTTTTTTGCCTGATTTTGTCTTATGGTCATAGTTGGGGTGAGTTTGGTGTGAACTTTGAAATAGTGAAAAGTATTTTTAGCCAATGAAAAACAATTTTCAATTTTTTTCGTGTTTGGTTAACTAGTCAAATGATTATGAAATCCACTTGAAAAGTACTTTTGAAAGACATTTAATTTTGTGCTTCTTTCACAAGTGTTTCTAAAAAATGCACTTAAAGTATCATTCCCAAGAATCATCCTAGACCCCGTCGTATCTTCTTCCTGAAGTTTTGTGGTCTGTTTTTCAAACATTGACAATATGCAATGTTTGCGAAGGTATAAACTACAATTGTCAGTAATAAAATGTTCTAGTAATTGACTAATATGAAGGAATGTAGATGGATATTGTTTCTTTCTTCTTTTCCTGCAGATGAGGAAGACATAGAATGGGTTGGCTGATCGAAATTGCTACTATGGTTTTTTGACAGGCATTTTTCTCAAACAAACTCACTTCTCAAAGAATTGGGTACTGACCCCATAGACTGGCAACTTTGATCAGAAGCATCTGCTAGAACCATTGCAGTTCATTTTGTGAATAGACTCCCAAGTCCCGAGTCATTCTAGGATCTGCCAGACCAACGAGTTTCGTTGAACTTTCACTTGTTGATTCGTTGTTAAAATGTAGAGATGCCATCCTTTACCATTTTTGTATTTGATATTGATCCCAAAGCAGCATAACCCTTCTTTTTGGTGCTAACAGGGTAAAGTTAGAAGGAAGTTGGTCTACAATATGGTGACCTGACCACTTCTTAGACATGAATTATTAAACCTCTACCTCTAGAGCATATGTTTAATGTCTTGGCTTATGTTGACACTTAATTTATCAATTTGATGATCTTGTAGAGTGGAAAGCTCCTCTATTTCTCCTCTATGATCTTTTTACTTATCATCTTTTCGTCTAACTATAATAATGTAAAATTGATTGTACTTGGACTGGTTCCGTTTATTTAGTAGAAATCGTAATGGGAATTAAATCAAGTAGAAAAAAAATGTTATTCCTTTGATGTTGTTTATAAGAAATTTTATAGAATCGAAATCTTAATTCATTTGATGTTTACTAAAGCTGTCTCAAATCAGATCGAAATCATATATATAACACTTATTAGTATAGAATCGAAATCATATGTATCACACTTATTACTTCTTTTTAGCTAATTACAAATACATAATTGTGTTAATTTTTTTTATAATTATAATAATAATAAATTTTAATTTATTTTATTATTATAGATAGAAAATATTTTTTATTATAACAATTTATTTAATATTAATAATTAAAATAAAATTACATCAACTTAAATATTTTTTTCTTAGAATCACAATTATTTAATATAAAATATTATTAAATTTTATTATGCTAGTATTTAATAATAATGTTTTTCTAGTACAAGTGGGGTCGGGGTAATAATAATGAACTCTATTTTAAAAAATTCTATTGGTATTAATTAATAATAATAAAATTAAATTTAAAAATTAAATATAAATTTATAATATTTTTTAATAAAATCACATCAACTCATGAAAATGGTATAAATTTTTATTATAAGAAAAATATTAGTATTATAAATGAGAAAGAAATAATAAAAGTAAAACAATTAAATAAAAAGGTGAGAGAGAAAGAGTAAAAGTTGTAAAGTAATTATAATAAATATATAGGACTTACGAAATAAAGAACGAGATTGATGAGATTGTAGGATAGAAATGAGATTACAACTCTTTTGGGACACCATCGAAAATGAAAGAATTGATTCTCGTTCCTTAATTTCTTGTGAGGGTGAATTACTTTGTTTTTCCAACTTATAGCCATGTTATATTTTTGTCAGTATTTCAACAGCTAACAAAATGATTATTTTAAAGCAATTTTGTAGGTTAAAAGATTAAAATAAAATTAATAATTTTTTATTTACATTTCACTACCAAATATAACTTCTATTTTTACAATTCACAGTCATATCATATTTTTGTCTTCATTGATTGTTATCAAACAATTTTAAAAATTAACGATTAAAATAAAACTTTTGAAACGATGAGAACGTAATTAGAACCTACCTTGAGTAGCACTACATATAATTTAATATCTTATTTAAAAAGAAAAAGAATTACTGTAGTTCAGTAATATCAAGCAAGCCTAAAAAGTTTTACTCAAAAAAAAAAATTGTTTTAGTTTTTCAAATTTTACTCCAAATTTAAAAACGTAAAAAAAAAATTGTAGATAACACAACAAAGAAATACAAAAATAAAAGTAGTATTTATAAACTAAAATTTCAAAAACAGAAAAAAAAAATTGTTATCCCACGACGCTCAAAAGTAAATAAACTACATGAATTAAACAACTAAATCAAACACATTAAAGACGGGAAAAAGATATAATACACAGCCTAATCCTTAGCATTAATGAGGAAATTCTTAAATCCACGAGATCACAGATTTTACGAAACTTCAGCACAATTTTTTACATCAAGAAAACCATGTTTGTCTTTGGATATGAACTATGGAGTACCTGTTTTTGTGATGAAGATGTGTGAACAAACAAAACCATCGGATTTTTTTTTCCTCATAACTTGGAGTCGCAGTTTTGCTCTCTTATACCCAAGGGAACCCACGCTTGCCCAAGGGCCTGAATCCGAGAGACATCGAGGGTTTTTAATATTAATCTCACTGGAAGGTTCAAACTTGAGACCTCAACCAGTATGACCAAGAAATCCCAAGTCCTCACCAACCGAACAGCCCTTAGAGGCCAAAACCATCGGATTTTATCAAGGTTCATACAAAGGCTCTGGCTGAACCTTTCTTCTAATCCTGTATCAAAAGTTGAAGGATGGAGGTCAGATAATGCTATTTCTGAGGGGAATACAAATACAGACAATACTCCTTTCATTTTAATGATTGAATTGCAAATCAATTTCAGTGCCACCAGAATCAGTTTGCATGCATCTATTTTGGACAGAATATCTCCAATCAACACAAGAATCAAGTTTTTATACACAAGGCACTTCAACAGCCCAAAAGAGAAGCTAGAAGTTCTAAACTTGACCTCGAATTTCCTCATCCTGGTTCAACTATTATGGCCAATTCCCTCAAATGCAATGGAGTCGGCCACTGCTCTCAACTTAACAACACAAAACTCCATAAAGAAAAAATCATTACCTTATTCCTAGTACAGTTTACAAACATTGATACAAAAGGGGACTTGAGAGATATTTCGAGCAACACATCGTAACTTATGCTAACCTCAGCATATTGTGAATGAGACTTTAGCCATTAGCGCCTTTGAATGGGAGGGAGGGAGCCAAACAAGGCAACTACGGATTAAAATTTCCAAATACCTTTCCATTACTAAGGCACTACTTAGCCTTTCAAAGAATAAAGGCCTGGGAAACACTCGACATAAACACTTCCAGATCTAGAAAACTAACCATGAATTCAATGGTAATGTGGGACTAATGACTATAGGACTATAGGCCTTAGGACTATAGGCCTTTCTTGGGTAATAGCGATTAGTGAACCAGGTCCAACCACAACCATTCCTACAAGGGATAAAATACACAGCCCCATGATTGACTCCTTTGCTATTCAAAGAGATATCTCCCCTCTTTCACAACTATAGCTTTTCTTCTCTATTGTTTAGCTGGAATAGCTTGATGTAATCTCCTTTTATGGGCCCATTTTTGTAATTTCATACATAAGTGAAATTGTTTCTTGCTCTTAAAAATAAGAGATATCCCTTTTGATTAAATTACAATTTTAGTCCTTTCACTATGCCACTTTAACTCAATAAAAATAACACAACGGCTCAAAAAGCTTAGAGTTTCAAAATTTGCAGAAGTATTAATATCAAAACTAGCTCAGCTTACAGCAACGAGGGAAAGAAAAAAAGGAAAAAAAAAATATTCATCAATGGAAAATAAGCTAATTTCTTAAGAAAATGGGAAAATAGTTCAAATTTATCATGTACTCACCAGTTATCTTGAGCCCAAACACAACCATCTGTATCAACCACGTGCAAGCTATAGGCATGTCTTGATTTTGGAGACTGGTTTTCAAAGCTATAGTCCAAACATATGAAAGAAATTTGACAACTATCAGCTTGATGATAAAATTGTTCATAATCTATGTAAAATAATAACTACAGCTGTTAAAGAATCTAGCTTATACTCCTCAGCTTGGTTTGAAATTAAACACAAAATCTAAGACATTGTTAGAACTATAAAAATATGCATCTCTTTTTTACAGGAGTCTGTGTCGCTAGAATTAACTAGGGAAGAAAAGTTGTATCCTCGTGAGATGGTGCCACTTTAAAAAATGAAAAATTGATAATGGTACAAATTTAAAGATAAACTCAAACCGTCGACATTTATAAACTAGCGATACAGTTTTTACACTCCTTCCACATACCTTTGATGAATAAGGTCTCCATGAATGACAACTAGAGATCCAGCTTTCACTTCAATAGGCACGAAATCTTTCTGTTCGTAAGCAGGGGAAGGCTGATCAAAGTACACCCCATTTTCACCCCTAAGAAACCTTCTAACAAGTCCATCTAGAAACAAAAAGTTTAACCGAAAATAAAATTACATCAGACATCAGGAAAGACGTTTCTGCTATCTATGAAAGCGGCTTGCCAGGGGGATACTTTTATGTGATCCAGGAATAGCCCAAAGACAGCCATTTGTTGTTTTTGCATCTTCAAGTGCCAACCATAGCCCTGTGCAGGTGGTTGGTTCTGTGTAAAGAAATGAGTTATCCTGGTGAGGCACTACTTCACCTCCAATACCTGGTTGCTGTCAGTGAGCATATGTTATTGTATGCATGACTTCACGGAAATGTTCATATTTGAATAAAACTCACTAGTATTGATAAAAATATATTAAACTGTGATGAATGGGAGAACCTTAAATATGTACATAGACTGAATGGCTATTGGCCTCTTGTACCCCAAGGACAACAATAAACCTGAAACATTCTCAGAGTAGGAGAAGCTTTTGAAAACTGGGTCAATCTCATGTAATGCTGCAAAAAGGCAGGGTTAAATTAGAAAATAGGAAAGCCATAAAGACCTAGAGAAAACTAAGAAGTTACATTGCATGCCATGACCAAATTTGTCTTTCTTTTCTCTTTTATTTTTTTATTTTTTATTTTTATTTTTTAAATGAGAAACCATCCAAACTTTCATTGAGATAAGTAAAAGAACAAGAACAAAATGCACAGGTAGGATAAAAGGAAGCACGCTACAAAAGAGGGTCACAAAAGAGAGCCAATGGAAAATGAAAAGCAAAAAGAACATAATCAAAAGAAAAATTATAGTACAAGGAGAACTTTTAAGCATTATAAAAAAATGATAGTCACAAAATTCTTTGGTCATAAACACCTAAACCGAGGCATTAAAGTGAGCAAAGGCCCACCTCTCCACCCAATAATCCTCTCACTGCTTAAAAATTCTCCTATTTCTTTCAAGTCAAATGCTCAATGAATATCCAAGAAAAGAGAAAGAAAGAAAATAGCCACCCAAAATGAGATAAATAGAGAGGAGAAAGATGAGATCAAAGAGGCACATAGCTGGGATCAATGTTTTATAAGGCCAAAAATGGGTTTGAGGCTTACCTTTGACGCAAGGCAAGGCATAAGCCTCAACCAAAATTTTTTTTTTTTTGGAAGAAGAAAAACTTTTATCTATTATTTATCACTTTCTTAAATAAAATAATTAAATCAAAATTATCTTTAATTTGTGTTCAATGTTTTTTTTTCCAAGTCTTGGTGGTAAAAGTAGTAAGGGACTACAGTACTATAATTCAAATATAATAGCTTTAATTATATAAGTGAATGTTATATTTTTGAAAAATAGATGGTGAATTGATATTCTTTTTTGTTCATTCACGAAGCATAAAGGCTTGGAGCCTCAATGCACACTAATGAAACATATGCCTCTTAAGATCCAAAGGAGTAAAACTTAAAAAGGCTAAACATTTCAGCAACTCCCCAAGCATAAGCTTCAAAAGCCTTCTGGGACAAAAATGACCTACCAAAAAGCACACCTGAAGATTCAAGGTTCCAATTAACGAGTATCTCTAAACCCAAGAAAGCCAGGATGAAGTTGAAATCAATGCAAAAGAGATAGAAAAGAGTAAAAGACACATCAAAAGTTTCACTGTCACACAATGGTCTCCTAAAACAGAAGGTTACAATTTACAGACTACAAACCATGACCAACTTTATTAATTGAGAGTTCCTTCGCTTGTTTTAAGTTTCCATCCTCTCGAAACGCTTTTTCTGCAAAAGAGAAAAAAAGAAGGAAAAAAAAAAGGCAATTGTCGTGAACCATGCTAATGATAACTTCTCAAAAGCAAAAAAAAGAGCACAACCTACAGGACAATTCAAATGATGAAATTGCAGAATCGGGAACATAAAAACTTCATCCAACAGATGGACACCCGATTCCCTTAAAGAAGAAAAGGTTAGCTGGAACCAAATTTGAAGTATAGTTATTAGCATGTAACTGTTAGTTCCAACATTATATTACAAGCATTAACTAATTTAAGTAACAAAAGACAAGTAGCATACGCTCGTGAATACCAAATCTTGTCCACGTTTCTTTTCAATAGAATCTCAACTATCTTGAGTTCTCACTGAAGGAGCTCCATCCATCATAAATAATGGCCAAATTACACCGCTAAATATATCAGAGGGATTTCGTGTCTAACCTCTAACCCATGTTTCTTTCAATAAGTTCCACACAGGCTTGCACATGAATGGATATACAAGTTGTAAATTAGCTACATAAAACGTCTCTTCCATTTGCTCAGAATTCTGAACAAATAATTTTCAAAAGATACCCAAAAACTCTAAATCTTGTTCCCCTTTTCAGTGTTCTTCAACACGAGCAAAAAGTCCATATAAAAACATTAAATTACAAACCTAGAAAGATTTAAAAATGAACAGTATACAAAAGGTAAAAGTGTGGATACCCTCAAAAAAGAAGGAAACATTCTCGGCGCTTTCGAAGAAGTAATCGTCAGTCACCTGCCGCTGTAGAGTCATACAAACGCGAGAAAATATATCTATGTATATCAATATGAACCGAGCATAATGTTAACAATTGGAAGTAGGTTCCGGGAGCTATTAATCAAAAACCTGATTTACAGTAGAGAAAACAGAGGAAGTGGAGCAGTCAAACCCATCAAGCAACTGTTCCATTCTCTTCCTCATGGCATCAATTTCATCAGAACTCGCGAATGATTCAATCACAAGATAACCTGAGAACAGAACGAGAAGAATTCCGTTGATCAATTTGTGGAAGAAAATGGAAAATCGTGCGTGTTCCAACTTGCAACTGCGATTTTAATTTGGAAAACAGTGGTCGGGGGGATGGAGCGGTGCAACCTACCCTGAGATTCAAAGAACCGAAGCTGATCCGAATTGAGAGTACCAACAATTACCATGGCGATCTCACTCCAACGATTTCTAATGCGTTCTTCTCAAAATCTGAACACTTTTTTGGGACGATTGTATGAGCGCCCTCTTCCGAGTCAAATGAACAAGTCCATTCAAACGCCGACCTCCACCTAAATATTCGTATTTTTTTCTTTTTTCCTTTTTTAAGATTTTTAATCCTAAGTAGTCGTCGACCGTGGTTTGATCACATCCCAACCAATCACTTTACTATTTACATTGACTTTCAATCACTCGACTAAACTAGTTAGTTGAAAATGCACTTTCGATTTAGTTACTTTAATTTAATATGCAGCAATTTAATTATCAATTCTAAAACTGGTAACGATTTAATTCTTAAATGTGAAAAATATTGTCAAGTTATCGATCTTTAATTTATAACGATCAATATTTTTGGTTTGAAAACATATTTGTGAGACTAGATAATTGTGAAATTGAATCACTAAATCGTTACAAATTTTGAACTATATGAATTAAATTGATACATATTAAGTTGAGAGCCTAAGTCCTCGTTTATCTACCTGCAATCATAATGAGAATAAATTGGAATGAAAATCAATTAGAATGAGAATGTTATTTATTTGATGTTGTTTACCATAAATTTTCTAGAATCGTAATCAAAATTCTTTTGATGTTGTTTACTAAAATTGTCTGAAATCAGAAATCTGAATCAGACAATTACTAGTATATCTCTTTCTTCTTTTTAATTTCTCCTTTTTAACTAATTACAAATACATTTGTGCTAATCTTTTTAATTACATAAATTTTAATTTAATTTATTACTATATTATTGATAGTAAATTTTTTTATTATAAAGTTTTTTTAATATTAATAAATAATGAATAATTAAAATAAAACTATATCAAATAATATATATAAATTTATAATATTATATAATAAAATCACATCAACTCATAAAAATTGAAGTATAAATGAAGAAGAAATTACAAAAGTATAAAAAAGTTAATTAAAAATTGTATGGATCTAACTAATAGATGAGAGAAAAATGGTAAAAATTGTAAAGTAATTATAATAAATATATGGGACCAACGGAATAAAGAATGAGAATGAGATTGATGGAGTTGTAGGAATATAATAGGATTACAACTTTTAAGGAATGAGATTACAAAGTTTGAGTTAGGTTCCACCATTTGATTTCATTCATACAATTTGATAAACATCAAAGGAAATGAAAATTTTCATTACGATTCCTTCATTACAATTATGGGTAATTAAACAAGGCTTAAGTGATTACAAATTTAAGCTATATATTAAAATTAATAGACTAAGGACCCATTTGATAATTATTTTATTTTTGGTTTTTAGTTTTTAAAAAACATGGTTGTTTGATAACTAATTCAATTTTATGTTTTTTTTTGTTTTTCAAAAACCATTTTGAAATTCATAAATTTCGAAAAAAAAAGTTTTCAAAAACAGGTATTTGTTTTTCAAGATCTCATTTTTTTCAATCAATACTCAACTTTTTTTTTCCTTTCTCACATTTATCTCTAAAAAAATTATTTTTCACTCCAATTTTTTTATTTCTAAATTTCTCTCTACAAATTTTATTTTTCTCTCTCTAAAATTTTCATATTTTGAATATTTATTGTTATTTTATCTCTCTCCAAATTTTTATGTATTTTTGTTTTTTTCTAGCAGACAAGTTTCATTTCTTTCTCTAAAAATTTAATATTTTTCATAACTTTTTCATCTCTAAAATTTCATATTTTGTAACTTTTCTTTCTCTTCGTAATCTATTTTTTTTCTCTAAAAATTATATTTTATTTTCTCGTTCAATTTTTTTAACTTTTATTTTTCTTTGTATTTATTTATTTTCTATGAAAATTATATTTTGAATATTGTTTTATCTCTAAATTTGTTTCCACTATAATTTTTCTCTTTCTTTATATCTTTATTTTTTTCTCAAATTTTTTTCTCTTTTTGTCTTTAACTTTTCTTTCACTATTTTTTTCTAAATATTTTTATTTATCTCTCTAAAATTGATTTTCCAAAAGTTTATTTACATCGCTATTTTCATGTCTTTACATTAGGGGAAGACAAAAATTTCCGCAGGGTCGGGTCCCAAAAATAGAAAATGAATGTCTCGTCCCCGATTTCATTTTTTAAATAATTAATATATATTTATTACACTTTTTTATACTTAAATTCTAAAAATAATTAAAAACAATTATAAAACCGATAATTTTTCTCGAGAACATCTCTCGAACCCAAGAATGAGGTGGAGATGGAGACTAAAAATTTTCACGAGCCCGAGAATGAGGAGAGCATCCTCACTTGCACTCACACCATTGTTATCTCTAGTCTACATAAAATTTTCTCTCTAATATGTATTTTCAATTCTCTAACATTTTAAAAACAAAAAACTAAAAATGGTTACCAAACATGTTTTTAAACAAAAAAACAAAAAATGGTTATCAAACATATATGGTTTTTGTTTTTTAAAAACAGAAACCAAAAACCAAAAACTAAAAAGAAGAAAAACCAAAAACTAAAATGGTTATCAAACGGGTCATAAATAATTTACTTTAGTTTTACACCTTCATAAATATAGGGGAGAACCGTAGTAATTATATAATTTGGAAGCATCAATGACATATGACCGGATCCTATAAAACTTGTTATTTTGACCTTAGAGACATCATCCTATCGCGACAAATTACTTCCCATGCCCCTCACTTATTTCTTTTAGTTATAGCGATAACAGTAGTAATAGCGATAGAGAATAACGATAACAGTAGCTATAGCGATAGTTTATATTAGCAAAATATTTCAAATTTCATCTTATAGCGATAACGATAACGGTAGAGATATCGATAATAACGATAACGGTAGCAATAATAAAGGTAGCGATAACAATAGTTTATCTTTGCAACATACTTTCAATATTTTTTTCTTGATGTTGATGTTGTTTTTCAATCGAGCTCACACGTCGTTGACGAGCTGACGTGGACGAATAGCCGAGGTGCTCACAAGTGAACCTGCATAAGGAACAAACACTCCAATGCCCAAGTCAATGCGAGCTCAAAGTCTTAGGTCGTTCTCAGAGAGAATTGCATACCTGTCGAATGGGAGAAGTGCTCCTTTTATAGGCAGGCGAGGGGATACAAGACCGTTAGGTTGCTTCGACATGCGGTTACGACTGTCGGGCCCTTCAAGTCGGTGGTCGGATCTGAGGCCGGAGTCCACAGGTTGGCTATGATGCGTTGGTCACCTCAACTCGGTTTCAGGCAGCTCGTTGAGCTCTGATGGTTTATTTACCAATTGGATTGATCCGAACTGAGAATATACTTACACGTGTCGATTTGACTTTCGACCACCAACACTTGATTCCTTATTTTTCTCTTTCAATTTTTTTTTTTTTAAATTTCAACTCTGATTTTTTATTTATCTTTCAATTCTATCTCTATCTTTATATTTATCTCTACCGTTGCTTATATCTATACTTGTATCTCTACATCTACTTATGTCTATATCTTATTTTTCTCTTTCAAATTTTTTCTTTAAACTTGAGGTAGGAGGTAGAGATACGGGTCAAGATAGAGGTAGAGATACGAGAAAAATAAAATAAAAAAATAATTAAGAAAACGTGAAAGACAAACGAAAATTGGGTATTTCAAGTTGGGAAAAAAATTAACTCAAGATTTTGATTTTAAGACCAAAGGAAAAAAAAGAAATTAAAGTTATCAAATAAAAATAAAATATAATTGACAGAGCAAAAATTATGTTATTACTTGGAGAAATCTGATAGATTCGAGTTGGAAAAAATTGAACTCAATTAAAAAAAAAGAAATAAATAGTAAATAAATAAAAATGAAATAAAATTCACCGAGCAAAAGTAGTCAAGAAATTTGGAGAAGAAGAATTTTTAAATTCTAAGCTGGCTAAAAAAATTAACTCAATAGAAAACAAAAAAGAAAAAACAATGAAGAAATACTCCAGAGGGAAGGGGGAAAATGTAATTTTACAAATGATGATATAAGCAAAATGGTAGAATAACAAGTTTCTCAAAAAGTGGTCATATCTCATTGACGAGGTCATTGTTGGGTTGTTTAGCGCAATTTCCTCATAAAATAGTGTAGGTGCAAGTTTCAATAAAAGACAATAAATGGACAAATTTAGCATATCTCAACTATTTAAGTATATATCATCGATAAAAAAATCATAAATATGAACCCTATCAATATGATATCTATCTAGTGCGATATATGAAATATATGACAATTGATATCTATCTAGTGCGATATATGAAATATATGACAAGGGTGGAGTGGATTATATGGATAAGGTTGAGTACTTTATTCTTGGACACTATGGATACGTCCCACCTTGTAACACTTACAAACAATTTGATTCAAATCGTTCATGTGGGTATCCTATATAATGAGTTTGTATAAGACTAGACCGCGAAATAATTAATCTCACTTTGTAACATCGTTGATTGATGAGATTAATATTTCATAGGTGACCATATGTTACTCAATCTTAATCCTAAGCAAGTTATGGATGCTTGTCTATGAGGGATCGTCTTTTGATTTGTATGGGTGAGAGTGGCACGAGCTGCCAACTCAATAAGCCTACCATTTTGGAGACTAGACCAAGTGGGAAGCTGGGAATATAGTTATGCAAGATTAAATTTACTCCTTGTCCTATTTAAGATAAGTATATGAGTTGTTCTCTTCAGCGCTGACTTTAGGTCTTTAGTGGAGTGACCCATAGTTAATGAATCTTGATTAATTTAATTAATGAGTTTAATTAATTAATCTCGGATCATTGAAACTTATAATCTGTAGGTCTATTACGTGCCCTTGCTAGCTCACAATGGGTAAAACGATGATCAAGATTTTTGAAAGAATTTGAGGTGTTCAAACAAGGGAATGTAGGTTAATTGTATAAGATACAACTAATACAATGTGTATATAGATAATTTTGAATAAGATTTGAAATTAAACTCTATAATATGAGATATATATTTGAATAAGATTAAAATAATAATAAACGTGAATTGGATTCATATTAAAACTATTGGTTAAAATTAATTTGAATATTATTCAAATTAAAACAATAGATTTTAAGAAAGAGGTGTATTTGAATTTGATTCAAATAAATGTTTATATTTAATTAAAGCTAATTAATTAATTAATTATTTAATATAATAATTATTTAACTTAATAATTGATTGATTATTTAATTTAATTTAATTTAATAATGCAAGGGAGTGGGAAAATGATGAGGTTGGGGAACACATTGTGTTTCTGCAGTTAATTAATTAAATGCAGAAACACAATGTGTTGAAAAAAAATGGTTTCTTCTCTCTCTCAGAAAAATCTCCCCCATTGATTACAGAGCGTAAAGAATTCTATGTCAAAGAATAACAGGGAAGATCTTTTGGAGGTGTTGATTGTTATGTTTTTACACAGGTTCTTCACAAGTAATTCTTTCACCTTGACTATTTATCCTTTTTTCTGTATTTTTCAAAAGGAAAAATCAAAGCACTGCGTTCACACGCTTCCATTGTGGGATTCAATCCCTTCATATTAGACCTGTCGAGGTGGCCTTCATATGAGAACATATCCACTTGGAGCTTTCTCTATTCTCCACGTGGCCGTGTAATTTTCACCTCCAAACATTAGCCCCATCTCTAGCTTGTCCGAGTTCAACCTGAAGTTTTTCTTGGTTTGAAAATTTGCTAGTGGTGACTTCTGAGTTCGAGGTAAAAAATTGAGCCGTTGAGGAGAGGAACGATTGGTGTGACAGCTATCAGAGCACTCAAGGACACTCGGTATGTTGTTCGATCTGGACTATTGACCCCGAAACACGTGTAGGGCTGGGATAACTTTTTGCTACACTATAAATACTTTTCAGATCCACCTCCGCCATTTAGACGCTTCCTTTCTTCCAAAATTCTTGAGTCCGACTTAGTCAGCTTGGAGTCATATTTTAGGTCAATCCCTTTCCTTCGAAGAGTATTTACTGCAATTTCTTTTCTTTTTCTTAGGGATGTCTACTTCTAGCAGCAGTGGGGGTAGTTGCTCGGGTGGTGGGTTCCCCGATGAGCCAGATTGGAATCAGGGTATCTCATCCTTTAGTGGTTCCTCCTCTAGTGAATAGGCTGAATAGAGAAGTGGAGGAGGTAGAGGCCCATCTAGAGAGCTTTAGGACCTTAGAAAAAGACAGTAGTAGCAGTGCTGCCTCTACCTCGGGCTAGGGGAATAAGTGCCCTTCTTAGATGCCAGAGAACTACCCTGGCCCCCTCCGTAGGCGTTACAACATCCTAGACTCCTTAGGTCTTTGTCTTCCTGTGGAAGGTGAGACTGCCGAGAATCCACTCAAGGGGTGTGTCGTCCTTTATTTAAAAATGTTTGAATTCGAGTTTAGATTACCCCTTCATCCTTTTGGCCAATAATTTGTTAGTAGGGTTGGTCTCGTGCCAGCTTGCTCCAATTGATGAGGCGTGCTTTTTAGTCTAGGCATCCTCTGGTGGCTTAGGTGCCGAGAAACTAAGAATACTATCTTGCTTAATGCTGAGTAGCTTTTAGCTTGTTTTGAGGTTAAGAGAATCAGAAAAAGCTGAGGCGGTTTTACATTTGTACAAGAAAGGGGGTTAGAGGCATAATTAAGTAGTCATCATCAATAAGACAATGGAAGGGCAAGTTGTTTTATGCCTCTGGAGAGTGGTTTGCATTGGATGAGCAAGACCAGCCGTATTTCAATCTCTCTTGTAGATTCGGGGACTTATGTAAGGAACCCCCTTAGATGGTCACTCTATGTATTTCTATTCAGCCTCTCCCTCTTTCTAACTTTGCATCCTTTTTGCAGCTGCCATCAAGCCGATCTCTGATCTGACCGAACAGACTTGAAATACTTCAAGGACCGATACGAGAAAGGTCAGAAAGTGGGGACCTTGTTGACCGACAAGCTGCTGTATGCATCCAGACTTTTGGATTACTGTCGGCTATCAAACTTGCCAATTGAGGCTCTTCGACCTAACTCCGAATTAGGTAGGTCAATCTCGATTACTTCCGAACTGGAGCTTTAGTAAATTTTAAGCTTTCTCTTCTAACTTACTATTTTGATTGTCTTGCAGCAATGGTGTGTGGTTTTGCTAACCCCGTAAAGCGAAAGTGTCCTAACAGTGGCCAATAGTCATAGGTAGGGTCAAGCTTGAGCCCGAAGGTTGCTGACGCTATTCCAGAGGTAGTAATTGTCTTGAAGTGCGCTCAGGGCACACCCGTTGCTGATAGGGGCTAGGGTGATCCCCCCTCCCCACCCCCTTAATGCACTGGAGGTTTTGCCTTTGCGAGCTGTTCTTGAAGAGTTTTCCCCTAAGAAGACCAAGAGTAAGAGGAGAAAGACTACCCATTCTGAAGGAGTCGCGATTGAGGTGAGTCTCAGTGGAATCATTGACCTGTAGCCAAGATGGGGACACCTCAGATATTGAGATGAGGTTCCGTGTGGAGCCTTCAAGTGCTAGCCTCAAGGACAAGGTGGCACAAATGGGTAGTGTTAGCTTCTTTCAGTGCATGCAGTGCTCCTAAGTCGGCCATCCAACAGATGATCGACTACGCGGTCGAGGTATTTTTCTTCTTTTATCTGTACTCTAGATAATCTTTGGATCAACTCCTGACATAATCACTTTCCCTCGTGCAGACTCATGTTGTTGTCTACCATGCTGTCGTTATGATGAAGGTCGAGTTGGACGATCGCGATTGGCTAACTAAGAAGGATAGGGAGACATCTTTTGCTGCTGCCGCTGAGGGGGAGTTGAAGGAAGTTAAGGCTGAGGTTGAGGTGCTAAAAGTCGAGTGCGAGGTGTTGAAAACGGACCTCGAAAAAGCTCAAAAGGAAACGGTTCATAACCTGACCCTGCTAAAAAGAGGTCATGCAATGGTAAAAGGCCTCAAAGTGGAGAAGTTCGAGCTGCTAAGGCGTAACATTACTTTGGCCAACAAATTCGTTGCCTTTAAGGCCGAGATCGAGAAGCAAAAGGTCAAACTTTTAAGTGGTAAGTTCTTGGAGACCACCTTCCAAGCTCACCCTAACTTCGATGGCTTCGCCAAAGACTTTAGTGATGCGAGCATCAAGTTTCTGAGGGAAGAGATCAGGGGCTTGGCTCCTAACCTCGACCTCGGCTCCCTAAAGTAGAGATATGCCGAGAATTGGGCCTTTGAACCCCACGGATCGCTGGGTCCTGAATGTTGGCTTTTTTGCCCTTAATCTCAAATTAATTAATTAATTAATATTTTGATGATAACAAATCTAATTTTGTTATTTGACAATTTTAGTGTTTTGAACTGTCAACGGTGTAGAGTTCAAAACGACGATTCCAACGGATCTTAAATCACCCAAATTGGTGCTCAAACGAAGAATTTATGGACAAAAACAAATTAAAAAAAAATACCGAGATGATGACGTGGCGGACATGGACCAATCACAAAGGGACATGTGGCGAGCTAAAAAGTCCATTTTATATATAAAAAAAGTGTGCCTAAAAAAATATAAAAAAAAAGGTGAAAAGAAATGAAAAGAAGAAAAAGAAAAAGAAAAAGAAAAAGAAAGACTAAAAAAAAGATGTCACCGTTAGGTCACTTGAAGAAAGTAGGAAAAAAAAATGGTCAAATCAGTCTTTAATGATCTGACACGTTTGTTTAAAAAAAAAAAAAGAAGTTAACGTTGTATAATAAAACTTGGGAAGTGGGGTAAGTCAGTGTTGCGAACCACTTTAAAATTCCCGCTGTCATTTTTTCTAACCATCTACTATTTAATTTTTGAAATTAATTTTCTTTATCATAATTTGCATGAAATTAATTTCTATAATTTGTTGTACATGTTTATGTTCAATATTTACATTTGGATTTATGTTATGTTTGAATAAGCCCCCTGGGGGTGAACTTGCTTACCAGGGGCATGGATGTTCACAATTGTTGGGGTTGTAAGTTTGTGAGAAGGCAGTGGCTTAATTTCAAGTTCTCTACGTTCTTATTGACCGATCAGTTTCATGATCCTTTGAACCGGCTTTGAGATTGGCATGCAAAGGTTAATCTATCAGATTTCGAGGAAATAATTGTGTTTCTTTGGGGGGATTTGGAACCATAGGAATTCTAAGGCTTTGAATCGTAGAGATGAAGGTGATAACAAAAGTACGACAGACTGGACTAGCTCTTATATTTCCAAGTATCAGGTTTGTAATTCTAAGACAGAAAATCAGCTTCCTCAACAGCAAATTGATATTTCTAAAAATTTGTGGAAGCCTCCTATGGAGGGCTGGTACAAAATCAATACAGACGCAAGATTTTCCTTAATGATTTTAGTGCAAGTTTGGGAGTTCTTATTAGAGATCACAGAGGTCAAGTTTTAGCGTCAGGAACAAAATACTTGGAATTTGTGTCGTCCGTTGATGAGGCCGAAGCCTTAGCTGCAGCAAAAGGGATCAATTTGGCCATGGAGACTGGCATCTACCCAATTCAATTGGAGACCGATTCGTCCCAGATTTTCCACCTTGTCTGGCAAGAAGTGGAAGATCTCTCAGAAACGGGAGAAATTGTTGCGCGGGCGAAAGGAATGTTACCTAATGGAGATCAGCGGCGCTTCTCCTTTACTAGAAGGGGCGGAAATGGAGCTGCTCACAATCTAGCGAGAAGAGCTTTGCTGCAGCAGGAAAATCGGGTGTGGATGGAGTGTTGACCTTCATATTTGTTTTCCGTTTTGTCGAATGAGTGCCTGGACATTTTAAGTTAATTTTCTTTTCGCTGTTTCGCTGTTTTAATTCAAAAAAAAATTACATTTGGATTAATTAGAGGGCTTGAAATGTAATTCTAATTTATTGAATAGTTTGTATTAAAATTATTTATTTGTAAAAAGTTTACAAAATTGTTTAATTTGGACCTATTGTATTAAAAAATTTATAAATTGTGATTAAACCCTATTCACCCATCTATGGGGAGTGACGCAATCTAGACCACTCAAGATGGAAGTGAGGTCGCTCCATCTCAGGAATTGACAACACCTTTACCTCAGGAGGAAACCATTCCTGGCTCGCAAGAGGTTGATCTGCTGACCTCGTAATGGGAACTCCGTTCGCACCTTTGAGTTTTCTCATCCTCAAACACTCTATCTTGCATTACCTTTAATTTGCTTTTTCCTTGGATTTTTTTTTGTATCAATTAGGCCGGGGCATTGATACCTCGATCATTATTAATGAAACTTAGATTTTCTGAATCGAAGCTTTGCTACTCGGGCTTTCTTTACTTGTTTTCCATTGCCAATTCTACACTTTCAACTTGTTCCGAAAGCTTAATCTGTTGTCGTGGCAAAATCTTTAGAACTTTTGCGGTGGAGACATTTAATGATGATGAATTATGAAGTGGTGAGGTTGCACCTCACACCTTGGGACCTAAATGTGTCTGGCCCCATTTGATTGTAAGTCGAACCTAATAAGGTCAGAAGACTAGAATCAAATCATTAAATTTAATGTTTTTATTCCTTTTTGAATATTTATACAAGTCCTCTTGTTTTGGACCATTCTATAATTTAAGGGTAATAACACTTGAGGTGTTTTGCATTCCACGAAGCAGTTTTCCTGCGAGGTCCGCCAACATATACGTGCCTGGGCACACTATGCCTTTGACTTTAAAGGGACCTGCCCAGGTCGAGTCTAACACACTCACGTGCTGCTGCACTTTTGAAGGACTATATGTCCGACCTGGAAGGCACGTGGCCTGACCCTTGCATTGTAGTGTCATGTCATTCTGTTATGGTATTCTGATAGTCTAAGTTGGAATGCCTCTCTTTTTTTCGTCTAGAAGATCGAGGTTGCGAAGTAGCACTTCGTCATTCAAGGGCTGGGCGAAGCCCTCCACTCTTTCTATTGGCCTTCGGGTGGGCGAGAGAAGAGCTGAGGTGGCTGATGTCAAGATTGGAACAAAACTCCTTGAACTTTGTGTTGTCAAATTACTTACCATCGTCTGTCACTATGACCTTTGGTATGCCAACTTGACATACTATATTGGTCCAATTGAAACTTGTAATTTTTTGGCCTCTA
This sequence comes from Momordica charantia, assembly GCF_001995035.1. The sequence goes on from NW_019104620.1 coordinate 228,143, forward strand.
TTATTGTGGCAAGGGGCTCAACCTCGCCTATTTGGTAAAATAATTGATTGCCACAACTGCGTGCTTCCCCTAAGGTCAATCAGTAGTAAACCTACTTGACGACCTTGGTAGCTAATGACCTGGCCCCCGAGTGATTTTCACATACGCCCTCATGAATTTCCTGCAACACATAATTTGCGTCTTCTAGGGTCAGACACCTTAGAAAGGCAAAGAAATCAAATTCAAAATTGTACAATTTCTCATCTTTAAGTATGTATTGCGCTGCTTCAAATCGGTCAGGATATCACCTCAAAGGTATGCCTTAATTGACTCCATCTAGGAAGCAGACTCAACCTCTATCTCCATAACGTCAGGCTCCAAAATTGAAGTTGCGTCTAGGATGTTTATCGGGACCGACTTGCTAGGTTGATATCGTAAGCCGAGGCTAACTTAGCAACTGTATCCGCATTCGAATTTGTCTAATCTTGGTATATGTTGGATGTTGTACTTTTTAAACTGAGCCAAGTGAGCTTTTACCTTGTTCAGGTATATATTTATCCATACTGTAATTTGGTTCACAATAAGCTGCGAATCACTATGAATTTGGATGTTGTCAGCTCTGAGTCCTTTGGCCGTGTGTAGGCTGACCAAGAGAGCTTCCTGCGTAGGCCAACCACAAATATCTGGTGGATCAATTCGATCCAAGTCGACCAGCTGATTTCAAAGTATACAAAGTGGATTTAGATGGATTGGTAGAAGTGAGGAATTTAGGGGACGAATAGTTGGTTTTGGGGTACAAAGAGGCCAGTTTCTCAGTTTCAGCTTCAGATTTTGAAGAAATTGTTGAAGAGAATTGCATATATTATCCAAAAAATACAATGAACCTGCTCAGCTTTATTATCCATGTATTCGATCTTGGCGAAAGGATTTGTGAAATCTACGAATGACAAAAGAATTTTCAGGTTACCGCGGATGTTGCTCCATCATTGACGCCCCGGCCTCGTCCCTACAAATATGCCCTCAAACATACATCAATATAAATAAATTTACTCGAAAATAAAATATGCCCTCGATAGATGCGAAGGACTGCACTGCTCTAGCAATTTTTCTGGTAACTTATGAAGACGGGAAATTAGGGTTCGTTAAACTCAGGGATCACAAATGGACGCTGATGGATGAAATTGAAACACATTTCTCCTCTATTGTGTGGTTCGGGCAACCAGAAATATTGGTGGAGCAGGGCGACGAAACTTACGTCGTCGATCGGTTCGATCCGAAGGAAAAAAATTGATTTCAAATTGTATAGAGTGGATTTGGATGGATTAGTGGGGGAGACAGCTGCTGTTTCTTAGTTTCAGCTGCAAATTGTTGAAGGAAATTACACATATTATACTCGCGTGCTCGCCACCGCCGATGTTGCTCCATCTCGACGCCCCTCGTCCCTTGAACTATGCTATTTTTATATAATTTTAAATTTGAAAATACCAATTCATTTTGTGCTATTTATGTAAATATTTTATCTGTTTCAAAAAAAAGAAAGTAAATATCTTGTTTATAACTTACCCTTGATGTAAGGTTGTTTTACTCGTTCTTTATGGATCAATTGATTATTTGTGGGTTATGGCCGCGAGAATCGAGATGATGGTGCCGTTTAGTTGTGCACTCTATGTATTTTCAATTTTTTTAGGGTTTCTAGTTTGTTAGGAAATTTCAATTAGGCAATAAATAAATAATAATAATAATAATAAATAAAAACAAAAACAAAAACCCCAAAATATTAGACTTTTTTTTAAAATCAACTAATTAATGTAATAGGGTTTTAACTTTTTTTTAGTAATGCGTGTAGGGATGAGGCTCACACCCTGTTGGTAGAAATAAGGTTTTAACTACAAATGGAAGAAGATTATGGTTTCAATTAAGGAAACATGTAAGTAAATAATATAAACTAAAAAAAATAATGGAAAACATAATCAAATTGAATAAGAATATTTAAGGAAAGAAAATCTAAAATAAAATAATAGTATATTAAAAGGTGTGTATATATATATTATTGAAGATGGATAAATATTTAGTATCTTGGTATATTTTTTTAACCATTTATTATCAAGGTTCAAAATTTTATAAAAACTAATCTAACCTCAATCAAATTCAAACTCGAGTGTAATATAAAATGCAAGTCCCATTATATTATAGCTATAAAAAAAAGTGATATTTTTAATAGTACATAGGAAATTTCTCGAAATAAAATTGATTTAGCAGAGATTTTATTCTCATTACAATGAAAAAAAATTCAAAATTGATAAAAAAAAATTGGAAAAGAAATTGTGCGAATAATTTAAAAACTAAAGGCAAAAGCATTAACCGAAAACAGCAGTAAATAATAATACCTTTGGAAATAATAATAATAATAATGACAGCAATAAATAATAAATAACCAGAAAATCTAATCGTATAAAATTAAAAAGATTTTAAAGATTCTGGCGAATATCTGTGTAATTATCTTCTTAAAACGGTATTCTTTTTCTTCATACCGTTTTTTAGGAGCATTTACCGCATCGTCTACCTCTGTGCGGAGTGCGGCGGATCAGATTGATTTGGTCCGATGGACGAGAGCCGTGTACGGTGGTCCGATCTGCCTCCTGAGCTTTGGACGGCCATCGGAAAGCGCCTTGATTCATTCA
>NW_019104620.1:231937-249253 GCF_001995035.1 Momordica charantia
TTGTGTTTTTTAAGCCTATTTTTTGTAAAAGTAAATTCCATAATAAATAGATAATATATTTTCAAAAAATATCTGTGTCTATTATTCATTTATTACTTAGTTTTTTTATATTTTGAGATATATGGTTTTAAAGAGAGGTCTTAGGCATTTATATAAACTAGTATGCGTACAAATCCAAGAAATTTTTTAATTTAATTAATTTTAAAATAGCACAAATAAAAAAGATAAAATACTGTAAAAAAATAATAAACAAAGAAAAAAATTAAAATGTATCGATAGTTTCAAAATTGAATTGTAAATAATTCATAATATGGATTGATTCATGCTCTCTTAATATATCACATAACATCTTAGAATAGCTTTTGAGATTACGTAGACTTGAAAAATAAAGGAAATGAAAGATAATCAAAATAGAACAAATAAAATAAAACTCATATTGTCGGGGAAAATGGTGGAATAACTATTTTTTGTAACAAGAGAGTAAGAGACAAAAGTGTCCAAAAATATTTTTACTACATCATTCATTTTTAATATTGTATAGATAACATATTTATTATAAAAAAATGGTTAAAAAAATTAAAAAAACACACAGTACAATATTTCGAAAAAAGTGATATTTTTTGTCAAATGTTATCAAATCTACGTTATGGAGTTGAATTTCTCCCACTCTAGAATATAGAATGATATTTTTTTAAATATAATATATATCAAATCTATGCTATGTAGTTGAATTTCTCCCTCTCTGGAATATAGCTACCATTTGTAGCTTTTGACTGTGAGAAAAATATAAGTTTTATATGTTGCAAGGAGAATAACATAGTATTTATTTATTATTATAATTATTACTATTTTCAAAAATACGTTTTGACTGGTTAGTTAATAGAGATAGGCGAAACAAAGATTTTTTTAATTAATAAGTTAGAAATTTGTACTTTTTTCTCTTTGCAAATGAAGAACAATATTATATACATGATTTTTTTTAAGACCATTTATAATTTATAAACAATACTCATTATTTTGTGTAAATATTTTGGTTATAACTTCGCCTTGATTTAAGCGAATTTTACTCTATTCCTTAGAAGAAGAAAAAAAAGTTTTACTCTGATTTTCACTAATACTTGTAAGTTAATTGATCGTTAGTGAGTGTGCACTTTGTTATGTATTTTGAAACTTTTTATGGTTGGTATTTTGTTTGTAAATTTCAATTAGGCAAACAAAAAATCCAAAATTAAACAATATCAATTAGTTAATGTAATAGATTTCTAACTAAAAATGGAAGAAGATTACAGTTTAATTACCAAAATATTTAAGGAAAGAATATAAATTAAAGAAAATAAAGAAACATAATCAATTTGAATAAGGGTTTTTAAGGAAAGAAATAATAAAATAATACATCGCCATATATTTGAAGATATTTAAAAATATGGTATATAATTGTAAATATTTTACTCTTGTGGTATATTTTTCACCATTAAATATATAGTATCTAATTTAGGGACATTTCACTATATCGTATAAAATTAATATTTATTTTTTAAAATGTTGTAGACATCAAGTTCCGCTCATTTTATTTTTATTTTTGTTTTTTGTTATTAATAAAATATAAAAAAATATTTGTGTCTATAATTAATAAAATAATAAAAAGAAAAAAAAAGAAAGGTTTAATAATGAGGAATTGATTTTTGAATTTCAATTAAAGTTTTGTAAAAATTTTTAATTTAAAATATTTCAAAAAAGAGATTTGTAATAAAGATACCAATGAGTAGTGATTGAATTCCTTCTATGGTTCCACCTAAGAAACCAGTACCAATATAACCTATCCAATTCAAGTTGTAGATACCGTATTTAGTCCGACTTCATTTTATTTTTAATTTTTATTTTATTAAGTTTTATTTTGATTATTTTTGGTTTAAAACATCATAAATTTTCTTTATGATGGTTTTTAGGGTACAATTTTAATTAAATTAAAAAATAGATTTTGTTTTATTATTAAAATAAAAATAGATAAATAAAAGTGATTTGTTTTTAAATAAATAATATTATTTTAAAAAGATTTTGTTTTAATTAAAAAAAAATTATTTTTACTGAAATTGATTTGTTAAAATTGGTTTTTCTTTCTTCCTTTCCCTCGTCAAATAAACTAACGTGCACCTTCCTCTTCCCTTCCTCCCCTTTCTTTGGTTTTCTTATTTTAACATATATTACAGTTGTTTTATTTAGTATTTAGGGGTCGGGAATACACAGAGAGGACATCCAGAGAGCAAGCATAGGGAGAGAGCTAGAAGAAAGTAAAAACCCATTTTTTTCACTCTTCTTCTCCACTACTCAAAACCCACTTTTCTTTTCCTTTTTCATTTTCTTCTCTCTTTAAAACTCACCATCTTCATCCATCTCCTACCCTATTCCCACTCTAACAAAGTCCCTTTTCTCTTCTAATTTCTCTTCACAATGTTCAGCACCAATACGACAAACCACGAACCGACAATACTGATAACTTTCCAAAAGAGAGTTATTCCAGTGATTATTTGGGTGAAAATGTACATTAAAATGTCAAAGTATGTTGATTTTAGGTCATAATTAGCATGAATAGTGTTCAATTGCAAATTCTTAGCTAAATATCCTTAGTCTTGAGAACTTTGGCCAAAAATAACATAAACTCTCGTATTTGTGGTTCGTTTGCACAGGTTTATAAAGAGGAGAAGGAAGTGTTGAACCAGACCCGAGAAGCCAAAGCATTTTCAAGACAGAGCATATAAAAGCTGGAGCATAGCGACACCAGAGCATGAGTGTCCGTACAGTTAACTCAAAAACACGGGATTCACTTATGTCCGTACATTCCTCACCCGGGTGCCCTAAAAACGAGACCCAATATTTAAAGGGTATGTTGCCCTAGCCGACAAGCACACAGATCCCAAGAGAGACAAAAGTTGAGAGCTAAAAAGACCAAGGAACGAAATACACCCATTTTCGGGAGGAGAGCTGACGCCAGAAAGGGGAAGTTCGCTTGCTGGAACGAGCTAACTACTTCTTCTTCTTTGTCATTTAGCTATTTTTCTGCTATGGATTGTATTTCTTCTTTTTCCATTTTTTTTTCTTTACCATTATGAGCTAAACCCCATTTTGGGGGCGATTTATATGATGTAACTGACTTGAGATTGAACCTCTAGCTGCTATATTTATTTTTAAGCAAATCTGATTTCATCTCTCAATCTTCACGTTACTGTTGGCCGCTGTTTCGTGTATGCTAGCTTCTGTATTGACAGGGCTTGTGGATGCTGATTTGTTTTGCTTGTGATCATTAGTCTATCACTATAGGGACACTCAGGAATGGGGTCCCCTAATCATGCCTACAGCTTGGGTATTTAGCAACAGGAGTTGTACCTACTCATGTTAGGGGTGTCTCGGAAGGGAACCGAGTCGACCTGGACACTAATAAATGTTAGCTACGCTAAGGGTAGGTTGATAACTTGTGAAAGCATGCTAAATCTCCCCCGCCTTTTCCATATATGTTATTCTCCTATTATCGCTTTCTGTGCTACTGCTTTCTTGTGTTAACAGCTTCAATACCATCGTCCCTTGTAAGTTTTTGCCGTCCTGTTATTACTTTATTGTATTTCTCCTAGATAATATACATACTCAGCTCTGTACACTTTTATTCGTTGGTATCTACTTTTACCGTATAAACCAAAAATCCCTGTTGATATGACCTCGTTACGTACTACAACCGGCGATTCGTGTATACTTGCGCGTATTGTCAACACAGTTGTGTAGACGCAACAAATACCCGATGACAATAGTGACAAATCTGGCACGAACACAACGGTATAAAAAGTACCCACTATTATCTTTTATTCTCCTTTTTTTTTAAAAGAAAATATATACTTAAATTTTGGCATATAAATAAAGATTTTGCAATAAATAAAGAGTTTTTTCCTTTTCCTTTTAAAACACTTTAATGCTACGTTTGGCGTCCGGAATTGGTGAGAAATGATTTTAAATTTCAGGATTTTGAATAATGGAAATGATTTCAAATTTCTAATTATGGATCCAAATGGAATTCAAATTATTAAAAGTAAAATTTCTTATTTGGATGTTCACGAAAAATGAAAAGAAAGTATAACATTTTACTATTATGCCTTTATAATTTAGTATAATATTATATTAATAATAATATAATATTTTAATATGAGACAGTAATGTCAACCACATATAAAAATGAAATCATTTAATCAAATGAAAGATTAAGTTAAACCTTGCCAATAAAATTAAACAAGAAAAAAATTGTAAACAAATACTTGAAAAAACTTAAAGTCAAATTATTTCAAATGTAAACAAAAATAATTCATACGTTTACTTTTTCTTCTAATGCAACCTCTTACTTGTTTAATTTGTTTTTTTTAACATCTTTTGATAGAAATTTTTTTTAACATCTTTTGATAGAAAAAAAACCCCACGAAGAAAAACACAAGAAGGGAACTTTAAGAAAAATTACAAAAATGTTTTGAAAAATACTAAAGAGAAATTTTAAATGTATAAAAAAATTGTATTTTGCTTCAACGATAATTCAAAAAATGTTTGTAGAAGAGAGACAAGAAAAAAAAGTAATTGAGTTGAACGGCTATTTGCTTATGAAGCCATGTTTAAAGATTATTTGAATGTAGGGTAAATTTGGAATTAGATACTTTTTAATTTCAAATCTTGACAAATCTAAACTAGGAATGGAAAATTTTGGGATTTAAAACGTGATTTCAAACTCATTATTGTTCATTCCAAACAGAGGAAATGATTTGAGAATCCTTGCAAATTCTAGTTCGAAACAGAGGGTAAAAGATTGTTTTTTTTAATAAAAGATTTTACTTCAAAAAAAAGTTTTTCTAAATGAATTTCTTTTGTTTTTTAAAGTAAAGATTTTTTAAAATAATTAAAAATAATTTTGTTTTAAAAGTCCAAATGGGTTTTATTTCTCTTTCGTATCGCAAAATAAATAAAATTTTGTTTAAATTAGAAGAAGAAGAGTTTTGTTTTTAGATGCAATTTTGAGAGCTTTTTCAATCTACCATTTTTTTAAAAAACTTATTTTATAAATAGAGGAATAAAATTGTGTTGCAAGTATACACGAGTCGCCGGTTGTAGTACGTAACGAGGTCGTATCCACAAGGATTTTTGGTTTATATTTTAATGATAAAAGTAGATACCAACAAATAAAAATATACAAAGCTTGGGTATGAATATTATCTAGAAAAAGAAATAAATTAAAGTAATAACAAGACGACAGAAACTTACAACACAAGAAAGCAGTGCACAGAAAGCGATAACGGGAGAATAACAAATAAGAAAAAGGCGGGGGAGATTTAGCATGCTTTCACAAGTTATCAACCTACCATCGTAACTAATATTTATTAGTGCCCAGTTGGACTCGGTTCCCTCCCGAGATACTCCAAACATATAGAACTTCCATTGCTAGTTACCCAAGCAATAAATCCAAACTATAGGCATGATTAGGGGACCCATTCCTGAATATCTGTGTAGCTATAGAAAAACGCTAATCAGAAGCAAAACAAATCAGCACCCACAAGCCCTTCCGAGTCAATTATTTGTCTTCACAATAGGAACATATACGAGTATATAGAATTATCTAACTAGAAACATTTACTTTTAACTGATATCTAAATCAAGCTAGACTAAAATTGAAACCTTGACTATTTATTCTACCATGCTTTTTCAGTCAAGTAATTCTCCAGATCTTCTGGTGCGATCCGCGTAGAAACCTCCACATCCTCCACTCTTTCTATCGGCTCTTCATGGCGTCGCAGGAAGACGTAATATAGGTATGTAAGTACGAATTATAGTTCAATACTAACACTTTCCATTATGATAAGATATACAGTCAAGCTTCGCTCAAGTATCGCTACGAGTGTAAAATACAAAAACGAAGACGGCCAGCCAAAGTCTGATGAATCTTTTGGTGTTTTCCGTCCAACCAATATGATTGATAATTTTCACAACAAATGTCAAAATCGCCATTACTGATACCATGGCAGCTGCAATATTCAAAGTTCCTGATGAAAGCTCCTCCATTGCAATATATGTGGAGCTTTTCTGCAAAGGAATGTCTGTCGAAGTTTTGAATGGAGATAGAAATTGGAAAAATGAGGTGGGTTTGGATTCGAAATAATTTAAAAAGGATTACTCAAACGGGTCGGGTCGGCCCCGTTTGATTTCTATTCAATTTTTAAAATTTTTTTTAATGCTGAAAATTCAAAACATGTATACGTATCTTCACAACCTAAAATATTAACCATGAAAAATTTTGTATATATATATACAAATGTAGATATATGTTCATATATATGTTCATAAATGTAAACCAATTTGAAGCAAAAGTGCAGAGTAACCTAAAAAAAAGTGTAGAGTAACCTAAAAAAGGGAAGGGGAAGGAACATTGATCTCATAACTTTTGACTTGGTTAAACCAACACATTTTTCATAATTTTCTTTTGCATTTGGTTTTTGTTCACCTTAATGTGCAGGATTCTCTTATTTGCATTTGATTGAGGTGTAAAGGGAGTAACTAACATGCTTTGGGTTGTACAAGAGAAAAAAGGTTGCAAACACCATACACATTAAAAGCACAAAAGATCTTAGAATTGGTTGCTGCTTCCTACATACATAAGCCTCAATGAATCATACACAAATTGCACCATTTTCCTTCAATGTTTTCCCCCTTTGCAGTTTTGTAAGCGAGTTTGCTGAGAATGTTTTGCGAATAGTCACTTGCTTGAGATCATCAGGGAACAGGCTTTGACTGCAACCAGATCATTGGGAAAACGAGGTTTCCTTTTTATCTAACTTATAGCTACATTCTGCTTCTACAGCATTAAGCTTTGTAGGTGTACTAATTTCATGCTTGATACCAAAAGATCAGATGGCAGATGACTATTTTAAGCTTGTTAAGTTTGATATCTTCTCTTATTGGGTATTCAAAAGTCCCCTTAATCTCAAAAAATCATCTATGTTCTGGTGACTATCTCAAAAAGGAATTGACCCAACACTCATAAGCCTCAATGGACCAAGAACAATGATGACACAAATTGGGTAGAATATAAACCAAAAAGAAATTACCCATAAGCCTCGAATCACTAAGAACAACGATAACAGTATAACACGAATTAGGCATAAACCAAACAATCATAAAACTAAATAGGAAACAATCGACTCTAACCTTGCAGGTCGTTCAAGAGCACCACGTCGTCGGTCGTGATTTGTCGTCGTCGTCGTCACTAGTCGGGATGGCCACTGTCGTAGGTGGGGATGGTCGCTGTGGCCGCACTTTCACAGAGAGAGAGGGGGTGGGTTACCGAGGTTGAGGGATTGATTGAAGAGGCGCACACTTAATTTTTCTAGGTTAAATTAAAATCGAACAAACCGAACCGAAAATTTTCAGTTCGGGTCGGTTCAAACTTTATCTTAACCAACCCCACCTGAACCGATTCGTTTTTTGATTCGGTTCGGTCTGTTACACCCCTAATGGAACGTCGTCAGTTTGGGAGGATATGTAGGGCATTCAAATCATTTTTTTAATGGGAGCATGACTAATTGGTTTATGAAAAATTTTGTGAGAGGAAATGGAGCCAAAAATTATTGTGGGAGGAAATGGAGTCAAAAATTAAATACTTACCTTTTCCATGTTATTAATGAAAATATCTAATATGGTAGTGGGCTTCCTCTTAAATAGGTGGGTCTTTGGACATACAAGTGTAAATATTTCAAATTTTAGACAAATAATTTATAGTAGGTGTCCTGTCTATCAAAATGGCCAAATGGTTTTTGTTAATAAAAAATGTTTGAACTTTTCCAACTATTTCACAAGTTTCATTTTTACCACTTCTATTTCGTTATTATTTTCAAAATCAAAATGCCACTTCGATCTCTTTGATTCTCAAATTTGTTTCTTGTTACAGTATATCTTCCCTTATTTTTGTTGCTACATTTTCTCTCCATCTCACTTTTAAATATATAATTGAATATATACACATGTATAAACAGAACTCATAGTGGGATAATGCTGCACCAAGTGAGACATTTTCTCTCCATCTCACTTTTAAATATATAATTGAATATATACACATGTATAAACAGAACTCATAGTGGGATAATGCTGCACCAAGTGAGACATGATAAAGTCGAAAGCAGAATGAGGAGATTGAAATCAAGAGGGAGACAGTTTTGGCTATGCGAATCTAAGAACTCACCATTAGCACACTAAGGAAAAATGTCAAAGCCAATCGACAAAGGGAGAGAGAGAAGAGTGAAGACATGAAAGTATCGTGAGGGAGACAAAAATCAAGCAAGGGAGAAAGAAATCGAGGGAGACAGGCCAATCGTATCCACTTGAGTTTGTATAGATTGTGTATCTTTTTGGTTTGAGGTAGAGTGTTTTATGTTTTTGTATTAGTTTGAGGTAGAGTGTTTTATATTGTTGTATTAATTGTGTCACAAAAATAAACCTTATATGTTCACTTTATTTGTTCATCTGTTCACTGTATATATATTTGTTCATCTGTTGCCATATTTGTTCATGTCACCATATTTGTTCATTTATTCAACGTATTTGTGTTGGCTTTTTGACCGTTAATCTCGATTAATTATTTAATTAATTAATATTTTGATGATAACAAACACACTTATTATTAATTGCTTTTGGTGTGTAAGAATTATTGTTATAAAGCATAAATTTATTAGGAGCTTCAATAATATTATATGATTTACTGATAATATGAGTTTTAGTATTTTTGAAGTGTCTACGGTATAGAGCTTGATATGACGATTCAAACGAATTTTGAATTACTCAAATCGGAGCTCAAACAAAGAAACTATGGTCGAAAGAAGTTGGAAGAAAAATACCCAAGATGGATGACGTGGCGATTAATGGAGCAACGAAAAGTTGACACGTTGTAATTTGTGTTAATAAAAAAAAGGAAAATAAAAAAAAAGAAAAGAAGAAAAAGAAAGAAATTAAAAAAATATATATGGAAGTTACCGTTGGAAATTTAAAAAGGAAAAAAAGAAGTCAAATCATGCTCTGACATGACACATAATTAATATAAAAGAAAAAAAGAAAAAATCATTATTTCGTTAGTCGTGGGAGTGATTTTATAAATATATTATTGTTTTTATTATTATTATTTTATAATTATTTATTTTCAAATCAAATCTCAACTTTTCATTCAATCTCTTTTCAATACAATGACCCAAATTAAATTGGATTTCAAATCAATTTTAAATCTTTCTCCCTTCTATTTAAATATCATTATTCTCCCAAATTTACATACTGATTCTCTCCCAATTTTCTTTTTAATTTTATCAATTGTTCATCTCTCCAAAAGTTTCAAATGTTTTTTTAAATTTGTTGTGAGAGATTTATTTTGAGAGATATCTTTAAGCTATCTAATTTTATTTTCTCATTAGCCAATTTGAGGGCTTTTATTTGTAAGATTTTTTCTTAAAAATTTGTGAGCAAAAATTTGTGTATCTATTCTTTGCGAGAGTTTGTGAGATTGTACTCAAAATCCAAATCCATTGTAAGAGTTGCTCTTAAGCCCGAAAAGAGTATTTGTAACGGTTTGATCCTGAACCGTGGAAAGGATCGGGTTTGTTCTTGCTCCCGTAAAAAGAACCTTGTACCGGTTGGACTCTAAGCCGTTGAATTATTTGGGTGGTGAAATTAATTAGGGTGTTTGTATTTCTAATTTGTTATTTAATTTTGTTTTAAAATTAATTGTTCCTAAAAAGTTTACTTATTTGTTTAAATTTGGCCCACCGTAGTAAAAAGTTTATAAATTGTGATTAAACCTATTCACCCCCTCTAGGGTTGTCATACCGATCCAACAATTTGTTCATATGTTCGCCATATTTACTCGTATGCTCCCTGTATTTGTTCATATATATATATATATCGTATTTGTAGCAACGTCATCGCGAAGCGGAGCAGCCGGCGTCATTTCGTGAAGGGTCTTTTTCGAGATAAGAGTTTGGAGTCGCCACCAACCATTTATAAAGTGTGATTGGTCACCTATTTAAAAGAACAAAGTCTGCGAAAATAAATTTTTGGTTCGGGAGTCGATTGAGCGTAGGGAAAGTGTTAGCACCCTACAACACCCGTTCGAAAAAAGTATCATATTTTATCAAAAATTATCCTATTATTTTATTGGTCCAAAAGAAAATACTTTTGTATTTAATTTTAAATGTCCCAAATTTATTAAGTCATATTTTACGATAAAATGTGAATTAACAATTATGAGTGGCATAAAGGGCATTACAAAAATTAAGCATCTCGAGATTATTGGAGAATTCCAATCTCCGTCATCGGAGTTTTTGAATTAATAATTAATTAAAAAATAAGTAAAAAAAAACTTTTAATTTGGGGCATAGAGACACTCAAATTTGAATCATGAAAATTAATCGTCAAGCATCTTACCATTATGCCAACACCCTAAGATGCAAACTTTAATTTCTTTTGCAAAACAAAAATTTTAATTTATTTTTTAAAACTAAAAAAAAACTTACGAATTTTGTTAAATTAAAACAATTTTTTTTTTCGAAATTAAAGAGATTCTTTAAAAGAAAAACGTTTATTTCATAATTAAAAAAAATCAAATTTACTTATACAAATTTTATTTGCTAAAAAATTTTTTATTTTTTTATTTTTTTTTTGCAAAGATTCTTTTCCAAACCATAACCACTAAACTTGTTTAAAAGAAATTTTAAATAGATAAGATTTTATTCTAAAATAACTTTGTAAAAAGATTTTCTTTAAATACTCTATTTTATATCAGCTCCTTTCTAGCTCCTTTCTAAATCCTTGCCGCAGAAGACTTTTTTTTTTTAAATAAAAAATAAAATAAAGCTAAGGACACAAAACAAAAAAGTAAATCTTATTAAAAAAAATTTTCTTTTAAAGAAAAACTTAAATTTTAAACTTTGAAATAAAATTTAAAGGAATCCAATTTATTTTTTAAACAAGATTTATTTTATAAAAACTCTTATTATTTTTTTTCTCAACTTATTTTAACCAAAATTTTAAAGCAAAATCTTTTATATAAATGGAATTAACTTTTTATTTACTTCATTTAAAACTTATTTTATTTTATTTTAAAAACAAATTTTTATTATAAATCATTTACATTATTTTAAAAACTTGCTTTAAAAATGTTTATTTTCTTTAAAAGGAAAATTTTGGTTTTTTTGTTAAAATAAATTTTTTTCTTTTATTATTATTAAAAGTAATGTAGGGGTATATTGTTTTTGCATAGAGATTTCTACCACCAGGCTTTTGTCAAAAGTTGATGCTGTTCGCGTAGCCGGATCTGCTATGCCAGAGCTCATGGGTGTCAGAGTGGTCACCGGACTCGATGTCGTCGTCGGTCTATCGCCGGAGGAGGGTCTCAAGGTAGTGCCGGAGTCTTGCTGAGTGCTGGTTCTATTGCACGGCCTTCAGAGATTAAAGGACAAAAATTTTCTTCACCCAAATCGTTCTTCTGTTCTCCATCTGTGCTCTCTACCCTCCCTTAAATACACACATAATTTAATGGTAAAAATAAAAAAGAGGGAAAGAGGGAGGAAAAGAAGGAAGAAAGAGCCACGTTAGTTAATGAGTTTTGACGAGGGAAAATAGGAAAAACAAAATCAAGATTTTTTATTTAAAAAAAATCCTTTTAATTTCTTATAAAATAAAATTTTATTTAAACAAAATCAAAATAAAATCATTTCTTAATAAAATCAAAATCCTTAAATAAATCTGACCCTTTTTTTTAATTTAATAAAACTTTACCATAAAACTAATAATAAAGTAAATTATCTGGTTTTTAACCAAAACAATTAAAACAAAACTTAATAAAATAAAATAAAATAATAATAATTAAAAATAAGCCGGACCAAATACGGTGTCTACAGCTTGCCCCCCTTTGTGTATCCTTGCAGAACTAAAAGGATAGACAAAGTATTGGATCGGGTACGACTTAACCGAATGATAAAATGCAACATATTTGACTTTAAAACAAGGTTCGACCTCGACTTGGATCAGGTTCGATTTAAACGAATGATAAAATGCAACAGACATGACTTTAACACATGCTTCGACCTCGACTTGGATTAGGTTTGATTTAACTGAAAGATATAATGTAATGGACCTGACTTTAACATAGGCTTCGACCTCGACTTCGATCGGGTTTCATTTAACCGAATGATAAAATGCAACAGACCTAGCTTTAACACAGGCTTCGACCTAGACTTGGATCGGGTTCGATTTAACCAAATGATAAAATGCAACAGACCTGGCTTTAAGACAGGCTTCGACCTCGACTTGGATGGGGTTCTATATAATCCAAAGATATAATGCAACAGACCTAGCTTTAACACAAGCTTCGACCTCGACTTGGATTGAGTTGGATTTAACCGAAAGATATAATTGAATGGACCTAGCTTTAACACAGGCTTCGACCTCATAAAATGCAACGGACCTGCCTTTAACACATGCTTCAACCTCATCTTGGATCAGGTTCGATTTAACTGACTGATAAAATGCAACGGATCTGTCTTTAACACGAGCTTCAACCTTGACATGGATCGGGTTCGATTTAATCGAAGAGACTATGTTTGATCACAAAAATGACAAGCTCGCAAACTCGGCTCAGACGAAAGGATGACCTGGAGAATGAGTTGAAACGTGCTGAGTAGGAGACTTGCAAGAAAAAACACTCCGACGCCTAAATCAGGAAGAATCCGAGCTGAAAATACAATTTTTGCGTAACAGGGATCTCAAATGGTTTCTATATCTAGGCGAGGTCTTTGACAAATTTCCCGCAAAGGCCTTACCGACTCTTTAAGGTAAGTGTGAATCATAGCGTGTTGTCTTGGAGTTTGTAGGAATATGAGGCTGAGCAAGACACATCTAGGTCGATTCAAACAAAGAATGAGAATGGGACCAAAGGACATCTTGTCGGCTTGGCCATAACAGGCGTTGGCTCGATAGACAGTGGAAGTACCGAGGTGATAAAACTTAGCTTCACAGACTTAAAGCCACGCGTATTTTTCTCTTCCAATAAGGATGTGCCATATGTGAGGAAGAAAACTGCCTCCAACATATTAAAATGCAATTTCTAAAACAGGCTGGAGTTATTTGATTTATTAGGAAGTTCTTGACCTGAGTGCAGAGTTTAGAAATCCTCCTAAACTTGCCAAAATGAATGAGATGCGCACTTGACGCATGATGATAAGACTAATGAAAACTACGTGTTCATGCGAACGTGAACTTCTAATGGTAGTATGCAGTACTTATTGTAAATGATATTTACAAGAATGATGGTGCATCTACAACTGTGCACTGCCCCAATATCATGAATGACAAATGATGCTCCCTTTTATTTTCTATTTATTTTTTATCACTTGACAATGTGTGACAGCATATGATCTGCTATTTATTTAGCTTAACCAACAGATTTGACCCTTAATACATGATGCAATAATGTATATGCCTACTGAAAGCTAGATGGATGCAATATGTATGCATGATACTCATTATTGTTTTATCTCAAATAATGAGATGTGACTATGAATGCACAATGCATATTTACTTTGGAACAACGAAGGAGTGTAACTCTGAATGCATAGCGCATATGATAGTGCTGAATGAATGCATGATATTCATATTTTCAATATTTAACCATGATATGGAAATGATTTTTTAGGATTCTTTTTTTAGGTGTATTGATACAAGTGATGTGAATACATGATTTGTGAAATACAGTCGAGAGAACAAAAAGTTTTTTCATTGATTTGCGAGGATATTATCTTTTGTCTACTCTCATCCATCTTATTAGCAATTATTTAGCAGAAAAAAAAACAATAATGTCGACATTGGAGGAAACCTGTCAACTCGTTTTCTTTTTCCTTTCCTTTTGCTTCTGCTTTTTTTTTTAATTATTATTTTTTTAATGAATGCATTCACTTGATAAGAGATATATACATCAAGGTAATTTCTCAACCATATTAGGTTTGGTGGGAGATTCTTTTTTAGATGTATCTTATGTGTTAGTTTAAAAAACTATCAAAAGTAATTCATAACATTATACATCTTGTTTGATTAAACTGATTCATAACATCAATCTTGTAATTGACAAGAAGGTTGAATACAAAAGAATGAATTTGGCGTTAGAAACAAGTTAGGATGGAAATCACAATTTTCAACAAATCTTAACGATAAATAAAAATCAGAAGGCTTCCTTTAAAAAAAAAAGAAAATAAGAGTTCAAGGATATTTTGACAAATCTCTTGAACAATAAGAGACTAGAATATGTTTTTAAAAGTTTTGGTGACAGATTAGAGTATGATCAAATGAATAGAAGAGTAGAAATGATTCAATTTGTTTGGATAGATAACCTTGAAAAATGGTTGCGTAACTCTCCCAAGAGTTCATCTCATGTACCTCACTCATTCTTTAAGCTTAGTTGGAGACATTTGATGAAATCATCTTTCTAGCCGCATGTTATTCTTCATGGAAATGTTGTTGTGATCCTTTTTGAATGTAAAGACTATCTTTTTAGCCTTAGCTTCGATGTGCAGGTGATGCAGTCCACTTTTGAATGCAAAGGACCTCTCTTTTTCTCAAAGTGTAGCTCTTTATAGATGTTGTAGCTGAGTATACTTTGTGAATGTTGAAGACTTCTCAAAATTGAAAGATTTTGTGCGAAGAGAAATGTAACAATCTTAGTACGAAGATGACCTTTGTCTCAAAGCTTTGTATAATGCAGTTACCATTTTGCCTCGATGTAGCATTGTTCGACTTTGCCCCAGTTTGAAAATTTGTAAACAGAACCTTAATGCCTTTCAAACTACAATTGTTGATCTATATTGATTGCTCCAGTCATTGAACTAAAGGATTGTCACTTCCTTTTTATCTTTCTTTTTTCTTTTTTCTTTCCTTTTCCTTTTTTTTGGTCAGACATAATATTTTTTACAAACAAAGTAAGGTGCAATCACATATAACAAAAAATTTATCATGCGTACTCGCCTTTTGCAAACCTAATCCTTGTTCCAAATTATTTCTTTGCTACTGCTTTAGTAATATGATGAAATTGTTCTCAAGCGAAACTCATCAAAGGAGACTAAGATCTTGAGACTATTTGTCTCGGGTTGCTAACTTCCCAATTCCCAAAATTACAATCCTTAGTCCTGAAATCTCTTTTTTCTTCAAAATAAGGAAGTAGACAAATGATTAAGCTTCAAGAACAAGAATGATATAGGCTTGGGAAGAAAATTTTAGATATGAATAAAAGAAGTCAAAATAGGGAAACACTTGTTCAATCACAAGTACTAATTTATGAAGCAACAAATCATAAGAGCTCAATATTATTTCATTACCTTCAAAGTTCTCAGGGTAACACTAGGTGGATAATTGTGGACGTTTACCACGTAATTAGATCTAGCAGGCTTAGTAAAAGGCTTTTATGGTCAGTAGGCAAATATGGATACTCATCACAAAATTATATGTGATGGGCTGAGGAAGTTATTATTTTTATGCAGTAAATGGTCAGCTCTCGATATTTACCATATTTACCACTTTTATGGTGGCGTAACATAGATAATAAATAAATGGGAGTTAATATCATTCCAATTGCCATTACCMAAGTAATTAGTATTTTTGTCATTAAAAGATATTTTTGGMTGGTAATTATTCCAAAAAAGACTATTAATTCTGCAACAAAACCGCTCATACCCGGCAATGCAAGGGAAGCCATCGATAAGATACTGAAAGTCGTGAATATTTTTGGAATTGGGATAGCCATTCCGCCCATTTCATCGAGATAAACAAGACGTATTCTATCATAACTTGTTCCCGCCAAGAAAAAAAGCGCAGCGCCAATAAATCCATGAGATATTATTTGTAAAATAGCTMCATTGAGTCCCGTCTCGCTTATAGAACCAATTCCTATAATTAYGAAACCCATATGAGAGACGGAGGAATAAGCTATTCTTTTTTTTAAATTGCGTTGACCCGGAGATGTTGAAGCTGCATAGATTATTTGAATTATTCCTACTATGATCAACCAGGGTGAAAAGATAGAATGGGCGTAGGGTAATARTTCCATATTGATCCGAACCAATCCATATGCTCCCATTTTTAATAAGCTAGCTCAAAGTAGGTTAGGCTAAAATTAAGCTATGCTCAAGATTTTACAGTGAGTGAGTAATTTTAGATTCTCACCTCAAAAGACATGCTTGCCCTATTATGAAAATTTAGTGGTTTACTGTTTTACACATGAGAATAAATAGGGAGGTCAATATAAAATTGCTTCGAATTAGGGACTTAGCCCGACAACAAGGCTTGAAGAACTATCTTTTAAAGAGGGTAAGATGGTTGAGACTGGATAATCTTTCTATCTCATTGAGAACATTGAAGGCATTCATTTCATTTTCTCTTTTTTTTCATACTTTATTTTTTCACATTTTTCATTTTGTCATTTCATTTTTTTTTTTACTTTTTTTTTTGTTTCCTCCAGATGACTTACTATAATTGGTTTATGATTCCTTGCTAAAGTCTTAACTAACAAGAATGATAAGAGTAAACCACACTAAATTATTATTGAAAAAATCTCAAAATATGTAATTTTCTTTTTTATTGATAGCCTTTTCAAAGAAAACATTTTTTGTTTTTTGTTTTTTTGTTTTTCAACCAATGGTATGATATGAGTGATGCATGAATGAATGTATGACTTTGATATTTTTTTAAATAAAAATAGCTCAATTTCTACATACTAACATTCTTTGTAAGGTCAAATATAACTTATCATAAACTTCAACTAAATTGTTAACTTGAGAAATACCCCAACTAACAATATTCTCCAAAATATTGAAAAATTTCATGACTTGTCCTTGAGTCCTATCTCATCTTCTTTAGCTCAATATTTTGAATCACCGTGACATATTTTTGGATCTTATCTCTCATTTTCTTTAGCCCAAAAAATGATTTTTCATGACTTGCTCTTTAATCTAATCCATGGCTTCACTACAAGAAATTAGGGTTTTTGCGGCGTCTTTTTAGCGACAATATATGGAAAATGTCTCTAAAACTTGTTTTCAGTGATGCGCCCAATATTTGGTGTCACTGAAATAGATCTTTAGCGACATGCGCTTGCCCGCGTCGCTGAAAATATTTTCAGCGACGCCACGTGGACTACGGATGTCACTAAAAACCTTTTCAGCGACATCTTTTAGCAGGCGTCGTTGAAAAGTTTTTCAGCGACATATTAGTGCCCCGCGT
>NW_019104620.1:249651-262167 GCF_001995035.1 Momordica charantia
GTCTCAACATTACAAGGTATGTATTCTTCTCATCCTCTATTGAATGTTTTTGCCAAAATGTAGCTCGATTAAGTTTATTGCACTATTTATAATTCTTAATTTCAGGTTTGCGCTTCGCATTGCCGTTTCTCCGTGGGGTTTCGTCGTGTTGTCCACCCGTGCCCGCTGCTTGTAGCATCACCGCTGTGAGTTCGTTGTCCACTATGAGTTTGTTGTGTACCGTGAGGTTTGATTCAAAACTATTGATGTCGTTTAAATTTTTGTTGAAATCGACATTATTGATTTGATTTGAAATGAATTATTGAGGTATTTGTGTACTAATTATGACATAAATTAAATGTTTATTGTGTTGAGATATTGGTGCAGTTGATTTTTATGTGAATTGTGGGATAAAAAATGCAATAGAAGTGTGTTGGGTCGATTGAAGTTGTATAGAAGGGAGTTGAAGTTGAAATTTTTGTCCTTGTGGGTGGTATTGAAATTAAAATTTGTCGGTTAATTGGTTTTGGCGAAATTAAAATGAATGGCTAATATCTTAATCGTTGGGACCAAATTTAACGTGATGTCATCGAGGAGATTACTAAGCTATTCTTGTCCGTCGTCATAATTTTTTGGGTTAGAACTTTAGCTTTTGTGGTAATCCAACACTAACACAATGTTGTATTCTTTTATCATTGTTATTAAACTTTTTAAAACATTTTCAAAATTTAAGCCTAAATTTGAAAATCAAGTTAATTAGTTTACAAAAATTTGTTTTGTTGATTTTTAAAATTTAGCTAAGTATTCAAGTGTGTAAAGATTAAAAACATACTAAAATTATATTGTGATTGAACTATTTGAGAAGAGAACGAGTTTATGCTTACTAGCTTAAAGTTCTATGTTGGATCTGAGCTTTATGTCATTTGAATTGTATATGTTCGACAAGGATTATGAAGCTTATGTATATCTGAATTTGATGCTTACGCATTCTTGGTCTTATTTAGATTTTATGTGATAATTTGATTATGTAGTTTTTGGCGTGAGAATATGTCTCGATTCCGTGTTTAGTTATAATTCACATTAGTTTTAGTTAAATCCAATTTATAGTTAGATAATTAACTATAAATTACTTAATGTTTTTATAGAAAATAAATCTATGGATCGTACTTGGATAACTTTGAAAGATCGGAGATCTAGTCAATATTCTAATGGTGTTAGCATTTTTATTGAAGTCGCTAAGAATTATTTGGATGAAGAAGGAAAAACAAGATGTCCTTGTTCGAGCGTCATTTATTCAAATATGGTATGTCTCCGACATATAGTAGATGGATATTCCATGGAGAAAAGGTAGATCTTTCTTCATTCTTAAGACCTGGATCAAGGTTTCTTGGAGCTACATTTTCAGATTCAGTTAGAAATAATAGACTAGATGGTGGGAATCGTATGGATCAAGTGACAACTATAATTAAAGATAATGAGATGCTCCAAATGATGAATGATTTAAATGGTCCAATGTTTGAAGACATTCCCAGAGAATCCAGTGAGCAGCATGAGACTAATAATAGATTTTTTGAAAGTTTTCGCGATGTTAATGAAGAGTTGTATCCAGGATGCTCAAAGTTTAAATCGTTTAATTTTTTAGTGAAGCTTATGCATACTAAAGTTCTTAATCATTGGAGTAATAAATCATTTGATATGTTACTCCAATTATTGATCGATGCATTTCCAGATGATGTGAAGCTTCCTAAATCGAATTATGAGGCTAAGAAAAGATTACGTGATCTAGGGATGGGGTACGAATCAATTCACGTGTGTAAGTATGTTTGTGTTTTATTTTGGAAAGAATATGCATCTCTTGACAATTGTTCGCAATGTGGAGAATCGAGATACAAACTGAATAAATTAAAAGGAACAAAAATTCCCCACAAGGTTCTGAGATATTTTCCATTGAAGGGAAGGTTGCAGAGATTATATCTTTCAAAACATATTGCTGAGGATATAAGGTGGCATAAAGATAAAAGGTGTGAAACTGAAGTAATAATTCGACATCCTGCTGATGTTGAAGGTTGGAAAAACTTTGATAGAAAGTATCATCTTCTTGCTGCAGATGCTCGTAAGGTGAGATTGACACTTTCTTCAGATGGTTTTAACCCTTTTGGAAATATGAGTTTATCGTACAGTGTGTGGTGAGTTATGCTCATTCTATATAATTTGCCTCCTTGGAAGTGCATGAAGGAATCATCTATTTTTCTATCTCTACTCATCCCTAGGCCAAGGTCTCCTGGTATAGAGATTGATGTTTATTTACAACCTTTGATAGATAAGTTGAATGAGTTGTGGGTGAATGGTATCTGCACCTATGATAGTTTTAGTGCATCTTTCTTCCAGCTTCATGCTGCTCTATTGTGGACGATTAATGATTTTCCAACTTACGGTGATTTGTCTGATTGGAGGACAAAAAGATATAAGGCATGTCCAGTTTGCAACGACGATTCGAGTTCAATGAGATTAAAAAAACAAAATTTGTTTCATGGGACATCGTCGATATTTACCTCAAACACATACATGGCGTAGGAGCAGGCAACACGATCGGAAACAAGAATTTAGATTAGCACCGAAGATGTTAACTGGACATGATATTATAAATCAATTAATTCATTCAGTTACCCTACGTTGAGCAAGCATCCTACAATAGTATCTGATCACAAACGTAAGCGATTAGCTAACAAGCACAATTGGAGTAAAATAAGTGTTTTCTTTGATCTTCCATATCGGAAAAATCTTATGTTACGTCATAAACTTGATGTGATGCATATTGATAAAAAAATTTGTGATAATTTGGTTGGTACTATACTGAATATTGATGGGAAGACTAAAGATACGATTAAAGCTCGTGGGGATTTAGCAAACTTGAAAATAAGAAAGGAACTTCATATACAAGAAATTGGAGGCAGGCGTGTGAAGCCCTATGCATCGTTCACATTAACTACGAGTGAAAAAGTTAGCTTCTGTACATTCTTAAAATTTGTGAAGTTTCCAGATGGTTTTGCTTCGAATATATCTCGGTGTGTTAACAGCGAACAAAGGAAAAATCATCGGTCTGAAAAGTCATTATTGTCACGTTTTATTACAACGACTTCTTCTAATTGGTATTCGACCATATATACCCAAGGACATTGCTACAACTATATCATAATTATCAAACTTCTTTCGTGATTTATGTGCAAAAACTCTGCGCATATCAGAATTAGAACGAATGCAGACTGACATAGTGTTCATCTTGTGTAAGTTGGAAAAGATCTTTCCATCGACATTTTTTGACATTATGGTTCACTTAGCTGTTCATTTGCCGTGGGAAGAACCGATCGTAGGTGTAGTGGGTTATAGTTGGATATACTCAATTGAAAGGTATGAAAATGTATCATTCTTTGTTCGTTCCATTTTTTTGCCCTATGATTGATTTTCAGTCCTGAGTCATTCTTCACGATTTTTGTATAAGGAGTCTGCGATATTTGAAGCAACATGTTAGAAACAAAGCTCGACCTGAAGGTTCAATTGCAGAAGCTTATATCATAAATGAATCTTTGAATTTTTGTTCTATGTATTTACATGGGAATGAAACAAGATTCAATAGGAGTGATCGTAATTATGATAACATCGAGGATGTGGAGAACAATGGTGAGCTATCGATTTTTTCTGGACGTATACGATTATTGGGTGGTAGCCAATTTAAACGTTTGACTTCCGATGAGTTAGAAAAAACACATTGGTATATAGTAAACAACTGTGATGAAGTACAACCTTACCTTGAGTACGTATATATTCTAGTACAACTCTAATACTAGAATTTTAAATTATGATGAAATTAATAATATGTTTCATGCTTAGAGAGCATATGAGGCTTTTTTAATCAAATGGACATGGTGATTTGCACAAGAGACAACAATTAGAATTTCCTACTTGCTTTAAAAAAAAGGTAAGTTGGTACTTTTTAGAATGACAACTCTATTCTCTCCATTATTTTAACTATAAATTAAACTCTTTGACTAGGCTCAAGTATTGTATCGTGAAAAAGGGATTTCTGATGCATTATATGCCCTAGCAATTGGCTCGAACGACTGTGTTCGATCTTACACTAGGTGTATAGCCAATGGAATTCGGTTCCATTCAAAAGAGCGTGATAGTCGTCGAGTTACACAAAATAGTGGCGTCATGGTGCCTGGAGATTATGAAACCGGACAAATAAATTTTTATGGCATGTCACATGAAGTAATTAGGCTACAATACATTCATCTGAAGTCAGTGATTCTTTTGAAATGTGAATGGTACGATACAAGTTCAAGAAATGGTAGAATTAATGTATCTAATGGTTATACATCGATTAATACTCGTTATAGATGGTATAAAGATGAGTCATTCATACTTGAAAGTCAAGCTGCTCAAGTATTCTACTTAGATGATTACAAACTTGGTCAAGAATGGAAGATTGTTCAACAAATTCAACCAAGACATGTGTGGGATATTCCGGAGGCTAAAAATAATGAAACGAAAGAGGTAGTGGCGGATGAAAGCATTTGCACATTTTACCCACAAGTTGATGATAACTTAGATTCACAAACCTTCAATAGAGAAGATGTTGAGCCGATGCCTATTGAAGATGCAGTATATATAAATAGTGACTAGAAAACAACTATTGGTGAAGAGGAGTTTGATTTTGAGTATTCTAGTGATGATTCTAAAAGCACAGATATGTTCTTAGATGATGAAGAGAGCGATAGTGACATATAAACTAATTTGTAAGTCGATAAATATGCATGTAATATTTCATCTTATATTTACATTATTTTTCTATTTCGACCTATTATTAATTACAGTTTGATTTTGTCCATTATTATGTTACAGGTTGTCGTCTTCAAATCTTAGACCAGGAAACCGACGGAGTTACACAAGTAATGTCGATAGAATAGAAAGCACTCAACCGGAAGAGGTTGATCAAATAGCACAGAGTATGATATTTAAATAGAAATCTTTTTTTATTCCAAGTTAAACTTAAATATATAAATATCTGATATCTTTCGTGTAGGTTCTGGCACGACTAAAAGAAAGGTAGATGCAACAGTAGATGGCTGAATGTTGATAAACATGTCCAAGACCATGGTCTTATACAAAATTAATATCGAAGAAGAGGATGGAAAACCAGTTTGTAGGCATAGTTCGAAATTGGTCTCTCAAATTGGGTATGGGTGCGGTCAATCGTTCCTCTAAACTGTGAACATTGGTCAGATGTCAACCAATACGATAAAAAAATATCATAAATAGATTTCGCGTAAGTTTCATTTAGTGACATTTTTTCAAATTTCGTTATATTGTGATTATCATTAACACGTCGTCTTTTTGTTGTTTATTGTTAGAACCAATTCATTCTCGATCTCAATGATCCAATTGTTTATCGTTTTTTGGAGCATGAGATGAGTAGTAGACATAGAGATTTCTAGTACAGGTTGCACAAGCATTACATGCAATATTCCCTAGAAGAAGCACGAAATCACAAACATAACGATGTTGCATGAGATAAAGATTGGCATCGCTAGGAAACGGAGAAGTTTAAGGTATGTATTGTAGATATGAATTAATTTTATTCGAAGTATTTTGCTACTAACTATTATATATATTTCGGAAAATTTTTGAAACAAACACTAGAGCTTGAGCGTCTGTACCGTATGGTCATAAGCAAGAACAATCGCATTTTTACGTCACAGAGAAAACATTGTATGTATCTATTTTCTTGTTATAACTACAAAAATATTTCACTACTCATAACTTTGTTTGAATTATGTAGAAAAACAAATAGGGACGAGAGGTAGATGACATTGAACTGTTCGAAGTAACACACAAAAGAGCGAACAACGAGTGGGTGAGCCCGGTGGCTAATCAAAAACATGTAGGTAAAACTACTTATTTGATTTTCGTTTTCTTTGACGTGTACTAATATTATTTATGGACATTGTAGGAACAAATGGTTGAACTGAAAAACGCACCAATAGAAGATGGTGCAGAATCTCCTTCAGTGAAATTAACTTTTTATTTACTTCATTTAAAACTTATTTTAAAAACAAATTTTTATTGTGAAATCATTTACCTTATTTTCCTAAACTTTAAAAATATTTATTTTCTTTAAATGGAAAATTTTGGTTTTTTTGTTTGTTAAAAGAAACTTTTTTCTTTTATTATTATTAAAAGAAGTGCAGGGGTATACTGTTTTTGTGTAGAGATTTCTACCACCAGACTTTTGTCAGAAACTGATGTCGTTCGCGTCGTCGAGTCTGTACGTCAGAGCTCATGGGTGTCAGAGTGGGTCGTCGGACTCTTTGTCATCGTCGATCTATGGCTACAGGATGGTCTCAAAGGCAGCGCCGGAAGTGCCGGAGTCTTGTTGTGTGCTGGTTCTACTGCACCGTCTTTAGAGACTAAAGGAAAAAAAATTTCTTGACCCAAATTGTTCTTATGTTCCTAAAAAAGAGGGAAAGAGGGAGGAAAATAACGAAGTAAGAATCACATTAGTTAGTGGGTTTTTGACGAGGGAAAATAGGAAAAACAAAATCAAGATTTTTTATTTAAAAACAAAATTCTTTTAATTTCTTATAAAATTAAATTTTATTTAAACAAAATCAAAATAAAATCATTTCTTAATAAAATCAAAACCATTAAATAAATCTAACCTTTTTTTTAATGTAATAGAACTTTACCTTAAAACTAATAATAAAGTAAATTATGTGGTTTTTTACCTGTCACAAAAGGTCAATTTAAAAAAAAAAATTCAGATCATTTATAATATCTTTTAAGTGTTACGAAAGGTGATAATTTTTTAAGTTACCATTAAAGGTCATAATTTTTTAACCCACATTTTGAAATTCTCACATTATGTTGTTTTATCCTATCTCCATGTAGTAGTAGTTCAAACTCTTCATTTACTACAATCAATGATGAACATACATTACAGTCGAATAACATACCAAACCACGAACGACGTTAGTTAGATGAGTTAATTTTGAAATTCTAAGAATTCAATACTTTCAAAATTGAATTTCAAATCAATGGGAGATTTTGAATTTCAAATTTTGAATTTATTTAATTATTTAGATTTGATAAGTTTTAATTGATTTTGTTTGATTTTTTATTTCTTGATTTTCTCTCGAGAGTATCTATCATATCTCTGCACCAAAAGTCTCGCTCACCTTGGCTAAATTATTTAAAATGGCCATGAAATTTGAGGTTAGATTCAATTATTTTGTTGTAGTTTAAATTTTCACTTAATACTCTTGATGTTTAGATTCAATTATTTTGTTGTTTCACTTAATACTCTTGATGTTTATAATTAACTCAAAGAGTTTCTGTCTCTTTCTCAAATACAAATATATACTTTTTTTTATCGAAGATTATAAAAAACCGTCGAAAAAGATATGAAATTTCTAGAATAGTTCGGCATATGTAATTTAAATCTACACCTCTAATTTAGAAAGAGAATATTAAAAAATAGTTTAGAGTAACTCACAAGAATAAAATAATTAAAAAAACAACGTATCTGATATACGCGATTTAAGGAGCGTGATTTGGCTAAAATAGTTTAAAACTACTTTGTAATTAATTCCCACCATAAATAAACAACTTTGTTAATTTATTTTAATTTTTTTAAAAAAAGCAAAGTTTCTTGCGCCTATTTATAAATCCATCGAAAAAAGATCAAATTAATATTTATAATTAAAAAAAACAATTTAGACGCAAAATAAAATTCCAATATGCCCCCAAAGATACGATTTCAATTTTCCCTTAATTCCTTCTCCCTTCTCCTCCAAATCTCTCTCTCTACCTCCAGAGTAAAACCCTTGATTTGAAACCATCACCGGCCTGAAGCGCAGTCGCCGAGCTTCCTATGCTCCTCATGGAACTCCTCATCTTCGTTTTTCTCCGTCTGAATTTCGGGTATATTTTCTTCCCCTATTTCTTGATTTTTCTAAAATCGATGGTATTTTTCCCGTTTTCTTGAGAGTTCGCCAAAATAACTCATTTGAGCTTTTGTACCTATGATAGTCATCATTGTCAAACTCATAACCAATAGCCTAAAAATAGGACAAAAATACTAAATTTTGAAACATTAAGACAAATTAACAGAAGTCCCATAATTTTTTGAGCAAAAACTGATTCATCCATGGAAGAGTACCTTTAATATTTTTGGTGCATTTTTTTTGACAAACCACAACTGAGAGAGTAAAGAGTGTCATCCTCATCTGCCAAATAGTATTTTAGAACAAACACTTCATTAAAAATGCTCTTAAAAAGTACTCTTCTTTTTTTTTCAAGGCTTACCAAATAGAACACATTATTGGCTGAGGCTGCTGTTGATGATTTTGCATTTCATATTAGCCTTTAAACCTTCAAAACTACCATAGATATATATATATAAAAAACCAGAAAAAAGGAAAGAGTTAGAGAGATAGTTTTGGAAGAGCCATAGAATGAAAATGGTTGTCGATGACGGCTGTCGCCTTCCAATTCCATCAGAAGGGAACGATATACTCTCATAAGAAATAGGTTTACATATCTTATGGCCACGAGAACTAGTTATCATTTATAAGTATAAGGTAACATATCATAAGTGTTGTAAGCCTTTAATAGTTAATTATTAACAACGTCTTATTTGGTGACGAAGGAGACAAAACAATCCCGAGAGCTACTGAATTTGACATCTAGTACGACTCTGAAATGAACAACGCCTGTTAGACTACCGTGTTTAATTCATGAAGTTAACTACATTGGCAAGGCAATTCAAATGAATATACCGAAGGATGTGTTCGGACATGAACATAAATGCTCTATATTGGTCGAAGATGTACATAAGTTATTTCATATGGAGCCAATAACTACTTCTTGCATTGATGCGTATATGACGTAAGTTAGTTTCTTTTTTTCGAGTTGTAGAATATACTATGTCAGAATAATATGTCGTTTCATTACATATTCAACTTTTTATGCCTTCCTGTAGGTTCTTACTCCAATCTCTTGGCAACAAAAATGCATCAAGTCCCTACAAGTTATTTGTGGATGCTGAGGCCACTTCCATAAAAAATCTGTCTAAAAAAAACCGTGTGCAGTTATTGACTCAATGACTATCGGAATTGGAAACGAACCAACTGCTGCTATTTCTCTATCATTCCGGGTAAATTTTGATTCAACGCGAATAATTACTGTTTATGTGCAAATAAGTTAATATCAACTTCATTTTGTAGAGACCATTGGAGCTTGATAGTAATGACTCCTTGAAGAAATATGACATTCTTTTTTGATTCATTGAAAATTCGTATGACAAAAGATATTCTTAGTGTCATCACTACGTAAGTTGAGTTCATGCATACTTATTTAATATTGAATATTAGTTAGTGTCTATAATGAGAGAATTTCTTGTATGAGTCGTGTGTCGTAGGGTTGTACGAAATTTGCAGAAGAAAGCGTTTAGTCTGAAGCGTGTGATGGTAAAGTATTTAATGAATTCATACATTACTTAAAGGTATATCTAATTTTACCATTGAATGATATTATTTATATGTTGCATCCATAGTGTCTGAGACAACCAAATGCGGTGGACTGTGGGTACTATGTTATGCGGTTTATGCGTGAAATAGTCTACTCTCGCAACACCACGATATCTGATTGCATACGTGTATATTGTATACAGTCTGTATTAGAAAAATAATATATATCACCAAATTATTTTAGAAATTGATTTTGATATCAATATGTTATAGATGAAATGAGCACAACAGACTTACACACAAGAACATCTAGATGTTATCCGAATGGATCTGGCGGAGTTCCTACTGTCACACATATACTTTCCGTAGTGTTGCAACGTCATGGCGACGCGGAGCAGCCGACGTCATCCCCTGAAGGTTTTTTTCGAGATAATGGTTTGGAGTCGCCACCAATGATCTACGAGGTGTGATTTGTCACCTATTTAAAAAACTTGGTTTGCGAAAATAGATTTTTGGTTTGGGAGTCGAGTAGGGAAGGTACTAGCACCCTACGACACCCGTTCGAAAATGGTACCACATTTTGTCATAAAGTATCCTATTATATTACTAGGTCCGAAAAGGAAAAAAAATTTTAATTTATTTTAAATGTCTCACAATTTATTAATTCACACTTTGTTATAAAATATGAATTTATTGGTGTGAGTGGCACGAAGGTCATTAGAAAAATTTTATCACCTCGTGAATATTAGAAAGTTCCAATTCTTATCATTGGAGTTTTTGAAATAAACATTTAGTAAAAAAAAAAATTATTTTATGCCACATTGAGATTGGAACTTGTGAAATGCAAATTAAAAATCAAGTCTCTCGTCAATGTACCACAACCTTACCACTATGCCAACACTCTAAGATGCAAACATTGTATTATTTTATAAAGACAAAACGTTTAATTTATTTTTTAAAACTAAAAGAATTACAGAATTTTTTAAATTAAAACAAAATTATTTTTTATGTATTTTGAAATTAAAAAGATTTTTAAAGAAAATCTTTTATTTCTAATTAAAAAAAGCAGTTTTACTTAAAATAGATTTTATTTGTTAAGATCTTTTCCAAAATTATACTCATCAAGCTTGTTTAAAAAAAGATTTCATTCCCCTTTAATAACAACTTAAACAACTTATTGTAAATTCAAAATTTTAACAAAATAAGATTTTATTTTAAAAAAATTCATTAGAAGACATCAAACAAAAGAGTAAATCTTATTAAAAGCTTTCCTTAAACAAAAAAAACCTTCTAAACTATGAATGTAAATTTAAAAGAATCTCATTTTTTTCAACTTACAAAACTTTAATACAGAATCTTTTATTTAAACGAAATTAACTTTTTGTTTACTTTATTTAAAAATTATTTTATTTTACTTTAAAAAAATATATTTACATTATTTTTCAAAACTTATTTTAAAAAGTTTATTTTATTTAAAAGAAAAATTTTGGTTCCTTTTGTTAAAAACAAACTTTTTTTTTATTATTAAAAGAAGTGTAGGGGTATACTGTGCAGAGATTTTTACCACTAGGTTTTTGCTGGAAATTGATATTGTTCGCATCGCCTGAGCTCGTGGGTGTTAGAATCGCTGGACTCTTCGCGGTCGTCGGTCTATCATCGGAGGATGGTCTCAAGGCAGCATTGGAGGTCGTGAGGTGTGCGCCGGAGTCTTGCACTGTGCTGGTTCTATTGCATCACCTTTAGAGACTAAAGGAATAAAAATATTTCCTTCACCCACATCATTCTTCTGTTCTATGTGCTTGTCTCCTCCTCTTTGTCCTTCCCTCTTTGTGTTACAGACTCTTAAATACACAGAAAAAATAACAGTAACATGACGTGAGTCAAGTTAAATCAGAGAAAAAAAAAAGAAGGGAAAGTGTAAGAGACACCACATGGCTGGAACTTTGACAAGGAAAATATTGTTAAAAATCAAACCATTTGTTTAACATAAAATCTTTATTTTTTTAATTCTTATTTTATTAATAAAATCAAAATCTTTAAAACAAAATATTTTTTTTTAATTTAATTTAAACTTTAGCTTATAACCAATAATAAAGTAATCTTTTTTTAACAAAAATATTTAAAAATAATAATAATAAATAAAGAATAAAAAGAAGTTGGACCAAATAAGGTGTCTACACATAGTATATTTGGTATTTTGTTTTTTGACTTACATGTTGACATAAACATGCATTTTGTTGGCCATCATATGTAGAAGTTTGAGATTTTGTTTCGTGGAATAACAATGAGAACACTTTTGCATGCTCTCATTGTTATGAATGGAGCTATTATTCAGGTCTATTAAGGTATGATTTTCGATCATTAGTCATGTCTTGTGTTTTTTATTGGATTACAAATTAGTATGTGTCACACATATATTGCATTGTTTTAATGTTCCTTAGTTGATGTTACATGATACATTTGTACTTATTATTGAACTGGAACATGGATCATGATTTCTGAAAAGCATTTTGTTGGCCACCACATGTACGAGTTAGAGATTTTGTTCTGTGGAAGGTTTGTTTAAACACTTTTGCTTGATCTCCTTATTATGAAGTGGAGCAATTGTTGGGGTCTATTGAGGTATGATGGAAGGTCATTTGTCATTCATTGTGTTCTTCATTAGATTACAAATTAGTATGTCTCACGCATATGTTGCATTGTTTAAATATTCATTAGTTCATGTTACATGAGAGATGTGTACTTATCGTTCAACTAAAACATGTATTATGATTTCTGAAAAGCCCGATGATTGGAGTATGCTTTATTTAATTGTTCGGTTTATTATGTTGAAGGAGCTAGTAACTTGTGGCCTCAATATTTTGAGAAAATAAGACGTTATGTTGGAGAAATGATTTTCTAGTTGGTTCCATGAGTATTGGGTATAATATCTTATCCAACACCTCACCCCGGTGCAATTGTTATACCTTCTATTTGATATGTTCGTATAGTGAAAGAAAGTTATATAATT
>NW_019104620.1:262425-276121 GCF_001995035.1 Momordica charantia
ATATCTTATCCAAAGCACGTTATATAATTGTTTTGGTTGTACCTGCTTCAAATTAGTATTTCTCATACATATGTTGAACTAAAAGAATGTTACTTAGTTATGAATTTGTTTTTATAGTTTAGCTAAAACGATTTGTTCTTTTAATTTATGAACAACATGCTGGTTAGAGTGCAAGTATTTGTTCGGGACAAACCAATGTATGAGTTCATATTAATGTATTTTTAATTGTTTGTTTTGAATATATTGTTGTAGCTTGTGGGAGCAAGGGTTCAAGAAAGAATGATGTTGAAAAATATGTTGGTGTACCTTCAACGTGTACGCGGTATGAACTCTGATTCCATAGAATTGTAATATGTTAGCTACATACTATAGTTTGACCCCTTCAGAATCACTACGTTATGGAAGAATATTTGATATTGTTTCATTGCTTAGGTCTTGTGAGAAGCGTCATGGAGAACTTTGATTTAAAGAATGTGACTTTTCGGCCATTTTTTGTTGGGTAGCAGGGACTTTGTATTTTATGTACTACTAGAATAGTTTGTTTATGTATAGGGTTGATGTACATTCAAATATAGTTTGTAATTTATGTTAGGTATGAATACTTCGTTTATTTATATATGATTTATTGGTTCGCATTTCTTTATATATATGCTTCTGTATAATGGAAAATAACTTCCTTAAAAAATATTTCATGACAGGTTTATTCTTACACAAAAAATGTCATTGTTTCAATAATTATGACAATTAAATGAGTACCATAAACATTTATAAATATCAATAAAATGTGTTTTGTGACAAAAAAAAATTTTCATTGACGAACTTCTCTTTGACTACTTTGAATTTTTTTCTTAAATAAATTTTGATATGAATATTGTCATGGTAAAATGTTTTGTGACGGTTATAAAAGTACATTACATAAATATAAATTGTCACTATACCAACTTTCGTGATATTTAAAACATGGCATTATTAAATGTACAATGACAGTTTCAAGTTATCGTTGTATAGATTGTCCTGCCGTTACCGAATGTCGTCATTAAATGTTTCATGACATTGTTAAACTGTTGTTATATGAATTTTCATGATGTTTATTAAATGTCGTTGAAATAGTTGTCGTGACAATTATAAACTGTCACAACTACATTTTTAATGACTGGACAGCAAAATCTTTGCGTCATTTAGTGACAATTATAAATTATCGTCAAATGAGTTATTTGTGACATTTTTAAATTGTGGTGGATGATTAATTTGTGACAAACTATAACAGTTGTTGTAAATGCATTAATGACAATGTTAAAAAACTGTCATGTTCTCCATTTCTATGATGCTTTAATCCACGACAGTTATTAACTGTCACGAATTAAGTTAATGACAGTTTTTAACTGTCATGGAAGACCAGATTTTTAGTAGTGACAACTCATAGAATTGGTAAAACTTCACCTCAATAATACGAAAAAAAACAAGATGTCCATGTAGATATAGTGAATGCAAGGTGGCATTCAATTGATGGAATAGAAAGACATTTGTTTATAAATGGAATATCACATTCTTATAGTCAATAAATATACCATGGAGAAGAACAAATCCCTTCAAGTAGTTATATAAGTTATGAAACTCCCTTTCA
This sequence comes from Momordica charantia, assembly GCF_001995035.1. Next base: position 264,050 of record NW_019104620.1, read on the forward strand.
AAGAATTGAGCAGAGAATCCAATGTTACCAATAATGAGGATGGTTAGATGTTTGATATTCTCAATGATTTATAATGCCCCATTGTAGAAGAGGTTGTAGAAGAAAATGTAGAAGGGGAACAATTTTATTTTGAGATGCCCCAAACAAACATGAAAGAGACACATCTAATACTTTCGAGCAAGTGTTCAATGAAGCATGTAATCAATTCTACCTAGGTTGTACAGAATTTTCATCATTTAATTTTTTAGTCAAGCAGATGCACATCAAGGTCATTAACAATTGGAGTAATAAATCGTTTGATATGTTTCTGGAGTTGTTAAAAGAAACATTTCTGATCGATGCATCTATAACTAGTATGACTGCATATTATTTTGGAAAGAATATTCTGAAGGTCAAAGTTGTCCACTATGTGGTGAATCTCGTTACAAAAAAATCAATGGTAAAGCTACACAAGTCCCCCAACAACGATGCGAGCAATGTAGATGAATTTATAAACGATGAATGAGACAATGATGTGGACGCATCAATTGATAATAGTATAGATGATGTTGATGATGAGCACGATAGCGAATAAGTATTCCTCCAAGTATGTCGATTTAAATATATGTTGGATAATTCACCTTTCAAATTAATTGATTTATGTTGAGTACTTGTTTCATTATTATATAATACTATTGGTTGTTTGTCTAAGTTTGTAGAAAAAAATGGTACGTCCAGACCAAACAGATCAGTTACAACAAGTACACATCTAAGGTGATCCTCCAGCAGACCTGCATGTTCCATCTTTTCCTCTAAGTACGTATATTTAAATATATATATATATATATTAAATAAATAGGTTATTCATATTGAACTAATTAGTTTGACATTTGACAACATACAGATAGAGTGAGATTGCAAGGATACACCCGATTAACAGAACTAGAAAATCAAGTCCATTCAACTGGCTGTAAGGTAAGGATCGTATGTGACCATACAGTAAATAAACCAACATGCAGCATGGCCACCACATTTTCTATTGCAATCGGGGTATATACTCGCGAACAAGTTAAACTAAATGCTAGCATTTGAAGTGAGGTCGAAGAAAGTGACAAGAGAGCTGTTATAACTCATCTCAAAGTAAAAGTTATATTACATAATATTTTTTATTCTTTTGTATCATGTAACAGTATTAACACTCCACTTTGTTTTTTTTTATACGATCATTTCGAGTTGGACGTGTCAGACGAAGTGCTGATGAGATTCATTCATCATGTCATGCAAACAACGTACAATGAATACATGGCAAAATTGTCGTGTTTTTTTATAGCTAATTGATTTATTTTGTGCACAGGTGTTGCACAATCAGCAAGCTCCATTTTTTTCCATCTCAGTTTCTTATTTTTCATGGGTTCAAGTTATTGAATCGAGTCATATTCTCTTGGGTTATTCCTTACTTAAGAGTTCATAAATTGGTGGAAAAAGCATAAATTTTTGTGAGTGGGACTGTGAGGAGAGAGAGTGAATTGTAAGAGAGAAGTTCTTATTTCCTTCTCTCGGATTATTCTGTTTTTCAAAACGGGGAGAGTTTGTTTTTGGTGTTAGGGAAAAGAAATTGCTTGGGTTTGATTATTAAACCAAAAAAGATCGTGGGTGCTCTGTTTTCTCAAAGAAGAGCTTTGATCCTTGATGAGCTATTGTATTCCTTTGCTGATTGATTAGTGGATGGCCTGAAGAGTGGATGTAGATTGTATTTGATCGAACCACTATAACTCTGTGTGTCCATCTTTCTTCTCTACTCTTTTATTATTCTGCTGATTTTATTGATTTAGTTCTTTGTTATTGAACTCTATTTGGGCTGTTGCTATTGTTTGTGATATCTGAATTTAATGAGCTACTGGTTTTTATGAGTTTCTGGTTTAAAAAAATTGTGCAAATACCATAGAGGTCATCGCACACCAAAGATTGCTCGCAACAACCCACCTAAATGATTATTAGTAAGACCAGAAGATTGAAACATGTTATGCGATAGATGGGAGACAGACCAGTGGAAGGTACTTTACGAATCTTAATTATACTTATTTTCTATAATTTATATTCGATATTTTGATATAATTTTCTTTTGTTAGCAAAAATCTGAGACCAACAAACGTGATAAGGCGAAGCTCCCATTCAACCATCGCGCTTGGTCCAAAACGTTTGCTACTATCGCCAAGGAGATGGTACAATACAATAATATTTTTTCTTTCATATACCTCATTACTTATAATTATTAATAATTACTCTAATCTTAAAGGTTGGGTCGAGGGCATCGAGACAACTTATGTAAGTTTACTACTCTTATAGTAATTAACTTCAAATTGTATGTGTGAACATTTGATATTTTTTGACTATCTATGCAGTCAAACATGATGTGTGTCAAAGAAGAATTTATGGCAGAAGGAAACGAATTGATGTCAAACCCAAAAGTACTGGAAACAGTTCTTGGGTCTCGATCAGGCTACATTAAAAGCACTGGTTGGCCCTAAAACCTAATCTCATAAAAGTTCTGTATTTAATGTAGATTCTTCATAGCGGGAACAATAGCAGTCTGAAGAAATATCTACTCTAAGACGAGAATTTGAAGAGCGTTTCTCACAAAAATACAAAGAGTTAGAGGAGTGTCTCTTACAAAAGATTATGAGATTACGAGTCTACACAGTAAAGTGTCAGATTTGAGATCAATGATGCTAGAATTTATGACTCGTTCTGGTGGAGCTAGTTCATCAAAATAGGTACGACCATATGAAGTGTTGTTAGAATTCAATGATTGTATTAAGAACGTGGGTCATAAATGTTTTAGTTTCTGAAATTTGGATTGAGTTTGGATGAGTTACAGACATGTTTGTTTTAAGTTAGTTTGTGCGACTTTTTTATATTTGAAGTGTTTTTGGATGAGTTTGTTGAATTTGAAGTGAATTGGTGAGTGCATGTTTTTAAGACTTTAGGTAGTGAGTGTAAGCTTTATGAATTTGAAATGTGTTTTAATGAGTTTGTTAACTTTAATGGGAGGGGTGAGTTTATGGCATGTGAGTCATGAATGTTTGTTCTGTCTTTGAATGCATGTGAAGTGAGTTGGACATTTTTATAGCTTGCGAATTAGTTTTTAGCATTAAGTTAACTATTTTGTTACATAAGTTTATTTGTAATTTGTTTTTTTAAGATTCATTCGATTTCTAAATCGAAAACTTTTGGAAGTTAGAGAAGGTTTCATGAATACTTATCATGAGACTTTTTAAAATAGGTTTAAATTGTTGAATTTTACTTATTTGTATTAAACTTTATGTACTTAATTGTAAAACCAATGTTTGTTTAATATTTATATGATAAATTTGAACCTGTGTCCAATTCAAATATTCGAATTTATTCAAGGAAAATATTCGAATTTATTCAGGAAAATAATTGCAATACGAAAAAATGGGGAAGAAAAAAAATGTACCTTTCGTGACAAAATTAGCAACTCATCACGAAAGGTACCTTATGGCGACGTATATACATTCGTCGCATAAATACTCTGCGACGAAGTTGATTTCGTTGCTAAAGGGGTCTATGGCGACGACATGAGAATTTGTCGCCATACAGCCCCTATGGCAACAACATTCAAATTTCGTCGCCATAGGACTTTTGCGACGGGACTATGGAAACGCTTTGGCGACGACTAAATATCGTCGCCAAAAGCTTTTCCGAACGATATTTGGACTTTTGGCAACGATTTGTTTCTTCGGCAAAAGTAGAAATTTTTGTAGTGTAAGGAGTGACGAGAGCAAAGCTTATGAAATATTCTGAACTCAATATAGCAATTACTCATGTTTGATCGTTCAATACATTGTTTACTTAGGGTTTATAAGCCATGCTTCTACTCGAATATGCTCAAGCTTGTCTCAACTTTGAAAAGTAAGAGTCAAAATGAGCATAGCTCAACAGTAATTGACATATATCTCCAACCAAGAGGTTGTGAGTTCGATCCCCTACTCCTGCATGTTGTACTTAAAAAAAGCTTTGAAAAGTACAAAGCAATATAGTACCCACCCGCCAACACGCTTGACCCCAAGATTCTCAACCTTTCATGACACATTCCTTATGCTTGGTTACGTTATGTGATTTAGGGTGTGATCTTCAATCCTTCGATATCGAGGTCAAATATATATTAAGTTCTCACTTTCATAAATAATATCATTTTTATTGAATATCCTATATATTATTATATAAAGTATTAAAATGCCAATGAAATTTTACTAAATAATTTTTTATTTATAATTCTAACCTAATGGTATTCAACCATTCTAAAACATATTAACACAACCTTCATTTAAAATATAAATTTAAAAATTGTTCATATAATTTCACATATTATATTTTGTTCATACATGTACATTCATATGAATTATATTTATGGCATAAAGATAATAATCATTAATATGTAATGGAAGTGCATGGAGTTTCATCCATTAACTTGGTAACACAATTTTGCTTTTAAGTGCTACTACAAATTTGGCTTTGGTTGATGTGTGACTTTTTTGTTTTTTGTTTTGTAGTTTCGAAAATGTTTTTTTTTTTTTNTTTGAGTTCTAGTTAAACTTTTAAAACTAAAAAATTTATATATATTTTTCATTTTTCTAAAAAAATTGGGCTAAGATATAAAAAGATTTTAAGTAAAAAAACAAAATAAAGAAATTGCTAAGTAGTTTTCTTAAACTTAATTTTTAAAATAAAAAACTAAAAGAATCGTTCAAATGAAGTTTAAATACTTTTATAATTTCTATTATTTTTCTTAAATAGTTATTGACATTAAAAAAGTATGTAGCTCCACATTCGTAAATTGATGTGAATTTTATTTAAGGTGCTCTTTTTTGGATGTGTCTTCACGTGAGTACTTTTATCAAAATTACTTTTTATGATAAGTACTTTATAAAAGGTGAACTTTTATTTAGTATACAATTCAAACATGGGTGGTGACTCGAACTTACAACAACGTTAAGAGATTACTAATATCTTAATTAGCTGTTCAAGTTAACAATATAAAATAGTTAAATAATAAAATACTTTGATGTTTGATTCTAATATGACAGATTAAGTACCAAACTAATAGTATTTTTTTAATGGCCAAAGCAAGCATAGCTCAGCGGTAATTGACATATATCTTCAACCACAAGGTTGTGAGTTCGAATCACCTCCCCAACATGTTGTACTAAAAAAATGTATTTTTTAATGAATAATAGTACTTATCAAACTTACCAAATATATATCTCTATAATGAAAAATTAATAGAATGAAGAAGAAATATATATTATTCAAAAACTATTTTATATTTATGAGAAAATGTTGTTATGGGATCAATAAATGAGACTCGAGGAAAAGGATAAGAAGATGAACTTGGACCGAATATAAAAGGGCCAACTACACGAGTCGATCAAGCAGAGGACGAGAGACCCAGATCAATTGGGCCGACTAGGGCTCGGCGCCAACCCCTACTCTGTGCCAAGCAGTTCTCACTGTGGGCTGAGAACTCCTATCAGTTCTCTCCGACGATTTTACATAGACCAGCCTAAATGGGCCATAGATTTGACACCCTGATCGACCAAGAGTGGGGCAAGCCCAATAGAGAAGATCTCCACAAAGATATCAAGAGAAATCCCTATAATAAGATACGAGATCAAACTTGGAGGAATGCTCACACGATTCTACACTTTATACACAAATACTCCGATCCTAACTTAAGCATGGAAGCCCGTGTGACAAGAGCCACACCGATCTTAAAGAGGCTAAATTCATGCACCAACAAGTGTATATTGAGAGAATAGCGAGAAATTGTACGTATCTAGAGGTATACTAACTAAGGACTGTGTGGGATACTAACTAAGGACTGTGTGGGAACACAGAGAGTAATAAGAAAAATATACATGTGAGGGAAGATATATAGGTAAAAATGTGTTTGTAGAGAGAAAAATCGGTGAGAGAAAATGTGTATAATAAGTAGTAAGAGAAAATGTTTGAAAATAGAGATTAGGGAGAAAAAATGTATTTCGAAAAACTTAATGAAAAAAATGTGTAGAAAAATATTAAGGAGAGAAAAGTTTGTAGAAAGTAATTAGGGAAAGAAAATATTTAATATGTATTGTGACTAAGAACTTGAAAATGATAAAACAGCTATTAATTACTTTTTTGAGAAACACATTTAAAGTGCTTCTGATTTTTTTTTGAAAAATATTTAGGAATGGTAAAAAAAAAAACATAATTATTGGGTTGAAAACACTTTTAACTTTTTGTATGTACTTTGGTTGATTTTATTTTAAAAATCATATATAATAAAGTAAATTTAATAAGAGTTATTTGAGAGTAATAAAGTAAAAATTCATATGTAGATTTTTTTTAACAAGAGTCATTTAAGAATTAAAATATCAATACGTAATAAAGTTGGTCTTAATTTGGTAGAGTTGTCAATAAAAATATTCAAGTTTCAGGTTTTCAACCTTAAATTTTCCAATATTATATTTTAATCCCTAATTCACGTATATAAAGAACTCATGAATATAAAATTATTTTATAAAAGACAATATTAGTGTATCTTTTGTTCATTTACCTTATCAATAGATATTCATATAAAAGTCCTATATACTAAGTTATCCGAAAGATTAAAGATCGAAAATAGTTTCTCTATGCAAAATTTAGAGACTAAAATAAGGCCAAACACATAAAAAGTTGAGAGACTAAATAGAATGTTTGAAAGTTTTGAAACCATAAAATAATAGGATTAGAAAAATATATCTACATATGCATATTTGTAATATTCTTGCGTGAAATTCGTTTATATATCCTTATCAACCATATATACGGTATAGATTTATATTGTATATTGAAATTATTGATTAATCATTAATACCAAGATCAAACCTTTTGATTTACGTAAAAGAAATATTAACATATATATTGATGAACGTTTTTTTTCTTTTTGATAACTGAGAGTCGAAGCTTCGCTCACCTATATTCAGGGGCACCTGCGCCCGTCCTAAGGCCTGGACTCGGGAGATATCAAGAGTTTTTTGGTATCAAGCTCATCAGAAGGTTTGAACTTGAGACCTCTAAGTCAATGTGACAAAAAAAACTCCAAATTCTTACTAATCAAGTTGTCTCTCGGATGCTTGATCAACGTTTTATCGTTTTATCCGTGTGGAGCCATCATACGAAGAAAGATTCCACTCATATATCTTAGTGGAGGGGTCCCAAATTTGGAGGATAGCCCACAAATTAAAGTGTATATTCAATGGAGATTCTCAAAGAAAGACTAAAAACACCTCATATATCTCTCTCAAGTTGTGCTATTATGCCAAAAGCATGCATAGTGGGAGTATGCTTCAAAAGATATGAGCCAAACAAATGCTATTTAAAAAAAAAAAATTAAACGTTTTGCTTTATATATCCAAAACCTTTTTTGCCCCTTAACATATATATATGGTTGACATTGGAAAGCCCATCCCTTCACCCAACATAGTGCTAAATGCCCTTTCTTTTAAGCTTTCTCCAAAGTGCTTTTGGACCATATCCCACCTTTTTCTTTTCTCCTTTGACATAAAACTCTTTTTTAGGTCTAAATCCGATGTTCATGGCTTCGTAGGGCCAAAAGCACTTTTGTCATCCTCAAAAATACTTATTGCTTTAACTTATAGATTTAAAAGTAGTTTTAAAAAAATTATTAATACTTCTGATGAGAACTTTTGTGTCTCTAAAATTTATATTAAGAAAAATTATTTTAGTCCTTATCGTTAATTTTTTAGAAATCATTTAGTAGAAATTTGATGTTTAGTTGTCCATTCCTCCATTGAATGAATGTCAAAATAGACTAATATTTGAAGTGACGTGTAACAAAATAGCAAATTAATATTTTTGTCGAAATTAAGAATGTTTAAAGGATAATAATGATTAAAATAACTTTTTAAATAAAAGTTTATGGATGATTTTTTGGGCAACTTTAAAAGAGCAAAGATGAGTAGCTTTATACATCATTATTGGGAGTTGCACTCCCTTGGATCCCAAACAAAAAGTTGAACCCACTCTTTTTATTCAATTCTTTTTCCAAAAAAGTGTAAATGGATTCGATTCAGTTGCATAAATGGATTCAATTCAGTTGCCTTTATATATATAATTTTTTTTAATATACTGAAATGATCTATTAGTTTAAAAAATTAATAATAATAATTGCCCAAAATAAAGGTGATAAACTAACTATAAAAATTTTCAACACGTGTCAATATTTACATCAAAACATTTTTATTTATTCATGGATTAAACATCTACCTAAAATGTGAGTCAACATTTTTATTATTCCGTGAAAGGTGGCAAAAATATAACAAATATATCAACAAAATATCACTATTATAATTAATAATTTTTAACTTATTTAAACAAGATAAAATTGTTATAAAAAAACAAGGTGAAATGTTTATTGATTAATTTAAATATTTTATAATTTTCTTAATTTTTATGATTTTTTAAAAAATATCAACACATTTTATCGATATTTCTCTCTAACATATATCCATGAAATTGAGACCTAAATATTGCTTCATTGATATCGATATTTAAAGCTTTGATGATAATAGATTCAAACCATCCCTCGGATAAAAACTTGGTCACTATTGAAATATATACACTTTTAAATTTTATTTAAAAAAAATATATATATTGCTAGACTTTTATGGTTAAATTGACTAAAACCAACTTTGGGTTTTATCCAATTAAGTGAATTTCATCCATTTCTCTTCAAACAATTGTGACTTGTTTGAAAAATGAAAAGTTTTTTTTTTCTTATTTTGTGTCCATTTTATCTTCTAGAAGACGAGTTCATAAGGAGGATTGGAACCATTATTGCAATGGAGAAAGAAAATAGGTTGATGAGTTAAATGGGAGACCCAAATTTGTAGTAAGAACCCATTCTTCAAATGTATAGATAGAAAACAATGAAACTTAAACTATATTATAAAAACTAAAAAAAAATAATAATTAAGAAATTGCATTAGAAGTATAGAAGATTCATAGTCCAAGTTCCAAATTAATACATATATTCCATCAAAAAAAATTAATACATATATAATTTAAAATTAGGTTAAAATGCTAGTTTGGTCTCTGGATTTTCAATTTTGGTTCATTTTGGTCCTCTGTATTTTTAGAATGCTCGTTTTTGTCTATGTACTTTCAACTTTAGTTCATTTTAATCTATTGTACTTTCAAAAGGTTCAATTTAGTATCTATACTTTTAAAAAGTGGTCCCTTAATTTTATTTTTAGTCTCATTTTTCTATCACAATTTCAATACGACATTACAATCAATATATTTCTTTAAATTGAAACATCATTTTATACCTAAAAAATTTCTATGATGTAAAATTTGTGTTAGAATTTTACGAAGAATGACAAAAATGATTACTTTTTGAAAAATACATGGACCTAAATAGGCATTTTCAAAGTACATCAATTAAAATAAATCAAAGTTAAAATTATAGGAACCAAAATGAATATTTTCAAATTTACAAAAACTAAAATAAATGAAAAGCTCGAAAATGGTACTTTTACCTAAAAATTAGAAAAAGCTGTCAATGGAGAAGGTGGAGAGTGCTGCCATGTCTCGACCTGAACAAAGAAATGAAAGAAAAGTTTGTTTGCTAGCTGTGTTTTAGGGTTTTAATATTACCCAAATTTAACGTTTGTTTTGTTCAAAAAGATGAGTTTGACATGTGAATTTTAGGTGTCTGTATTGTAATACAGACCCGTGATTTTTTTTTTTCTCTTTTTTTTAGTTTCTGTACTATATTTTTGTCTATGTAAATACTATTTGGTTTTTATTCATCTTTATTCATATGCTTTCGAACGTTTTGAAAGTGCATATCAATTTTATTTTCATCCCCATTAAATGTTTGATAATTAAAAAGAAAAAATACAAAAACAGATATTATATATATATATATAATGAATTGTCAATTTTTTAGGACAAGATTTGATCCTCACCGATAAAGAGTTAAGTATTTTCTATGTACTTTCAAAACATGGATTTTGGTTTTCATATTTTCAAATTTTATTCATTTTAGTCTATATACTTTCAAAATGTTAAATTTGGGTCTCTTAGTTAGTATTTTTAAAAGGTAATCATTTTAATTTAGTTCATTCTTTTTATTTTTATCTCATTTTTTCTATCGTAATTTTAGCATGACACTAAATTGTTTTAATGTAGCCTTAAATTTGTATTAAATGGTTTTCCTTGTGTATAAAATTTATGTTACAATTTTGCAAACAAATTTGGTCCTTCTTTAAAGGTTATATACACATCAAAGCAGACGTTTTCATAGTACAAAGACTAAATGAATAAAAATAGACGTTTTTAAAAATAAGGACCAAAATGGAACAAAGCCAAAAATAGAAATATCAAAATAGTGTAAATATTTTTTTATTCTTTTAATAGTAAGTACCTGAGTTGGCCACAACTCTTTATTGTAAAATAAAAAATAAAAAAAAAATAAAAATCTCTTAAAAATTATAGATGAACTGATCCTCCAAAATCCCTTCACTTTTTTAACCCATGCAATTCTCTTAGTCGTGACCCTTTCAACCTGTCTCTATAATAAAACAATTAACAGAAATTCCTAAATAATATAATTATCGTAAATTAATGGAGTTAACAAGGTTTACTGAAAATAAATTGAAAGTTTAAGAAAATTTTGACTATTAAAAACCTTTTAAAACAAAGGTACTAATTAGTCACAATTTAAAAAATTTAAAGGCTAAACTTATAATTTGGCTAATATTTTAGATTCTTCAGGTTAGTTTTTCGCTGTCATAATATCTTGAATATCCATCCATATATAACTTTAACCAAACGCAATTTACCGGTTGATTAAATATTTGTAAGGAAAAGAAAAAAAACTATTTTGGTCCTATGATGCATTTTGAGTTTAGTTACCATTTGGTCCTTAGTTTTTTAATATAGGTTGAAATGTCAGACTAGAATTCTTATTAATCCATTCAATATTAATTTAAATGACTTGTTTACTTATGTGGTAAAAATATATATTTTAATAATAATTCACATTTGACAAAAAAAAATAATAATAATAAAATTTCTCTCTTTTTTTCTTCGAGATTCGAACTCGCAATCTTTTAATTAAAGATAGATGTCTTAATCCATTGAATCATGCTTCGGTTGACAATTTGTCTCTCTCTTCTACCTGCCTATATTCACCCTTATCTTCCCTCTTCTTCTAATCTCAGTTTTATGCTTTCAAAATATGTATTTTTCATATAAAAGTGTTTTAATTTAGTTAAAACAATAAATTAAAAATTAAGTAAAACTTTCTTTAATGTTTATTTAGTCCCACACTTTTAAAAGCTTCTTTCCAAATTTTCTCAAAAAAATAATTTAAGATAGTTTTAATATTTTTAAAAATTACTTCTCGATGTTTCGAATGAAAAATGATGTTAACACTTTAATAATTACTAGTGTATTACCACGTGCAATGCACGTATAATTTTTTTTTAATTATAAGGTAACTTAAATTTTATATAATTTCACGTAAAATATTTTAAGTATAATTATTTTAAAAAATAATTAAGATTAATTTTTATATATATTTATTATTATTGACAGCTAATTACTAAAATGTACTATTTATAATTATTTTTTAAATATACTATTTATAATTAATTGTTAACGATATATTTTGTAAATAAATAAATTAAAAGTAAAGGAAAAAATTATATATTAATAAAAAAGTAAATAGGTATTTTAATATTTTTATTTTTTAATTATTTCAACCTAATATGGGTCATTTATTTTATTTTTTTAATATTTTGTTTGTTTATTAAATATTTGTTTAGGGCTGACATTTTGTTATATATGTTGAATTTTTTAACTAAATATAAATTATTTTATTGATTTAATTTTATATTATAATTAAAATTATTAAAGAAAAATTCTTCAAATTATTATTAGAAAATAAAATGACCAAAAGTTTTATATTCCACCTTTTACGATTCTATACAAATTATTGTTTATAATTAATTTATTAAT
>NW_019104620.1:276421-309100 GCF_001995035.1 Momordica charantia
GAGATGTTTTCAAGATTGAATCATCTTTGAGAGATGTTTCAAGGAACTAAGAATAAAAAAGTATTGAAACTTGTGAAAAACATGTAGAAGAAAGCTTATTTTTATAGTAGTAGAGGATAAAACGTTACAAAAGCTTTTCAAATTCTAAAACTCTTAAAATTCTAATATGAATTTTAATTAAAGAAAAAATTAATTTTATGTTGTTGAAAACTTTTTGCATTCTAACCTTTTATATTTCATGCATTTATAGTATTGATAATTAATAATTAATAATTAATTTAATATTTGTAATAATATATTAATGGCATAATTTGTAAATTTGTAAATTTAGTAAAGGGCAAAAGTGTCAAAAAATATTTTTCCTACATCCTACGTTTTTAATATAGTATAGATATAGATAAGACTTAATTCAAATAATAATAATTATTATTATTTTAAAATATTAATTTAAATAATTATTAGAGATGGTCTAAATAACATTTAAATCATGTGAATTTGATATAGTTTAATATTTATTACGATCCACAAAATAGATGACTTGGTTACCACCTTGCAATTATTCATTATTGAACCCAGGAAAACAAAATCATCATGAAACAAGATTGATTACCACCCTGCAATTATTCATTATTGAACTCAAGAAAAAGAAAAAAGATCATACATATATATATATATATATTTTTTTTTCATTTTAGTTTCTTCTATATACTTTTTTTCATTAACTTAGTATCTAACAATAAATGATGATGAAGAACTTCCATGACAAAATGCTTCGGGATTTGGTAGAAATTTAATAAATAAAACTTGAAACTAATTTCTTACCAATTTAGTGTTGCGTTTGTAAGGTGATTACAAACAAAGTCCCACGTTAGTTAGGGAAGTGAATGATTGAGTATATAAGAGATGACAATTATCTTTATTGTATGAAGCCTTTTAGTTCCACTAAAATGAAAATCATGAGAGTTATGTCCAAAGCGGACAATATGGTACTAGGAGTACCGTTGTCCTTAACATTTAGAAGAATAATAAATTTTTCTCTATTAGATAATATTTTTCCTCTTTTAAATTTTCACAAATTCTCGTGAAATATTACGTAAAGTAAGTCTATCCTCAACTAATTTTAGCATTTATCAAATCATTAAATTGAAAATTGATAAAATATAAAAGACTAAATTGAAAAAGTAAAAAATATAATTATACATAATTTTTGTAGCAATTATAAAATAAATCAATAAAATGCTCGTTTTAAAAAATAGAAATAGAAGAAGTGTCATGTCAATGTCTCCGCAAAGATTCCGCATTTAGTTTCGTGGATCTGAGCGGCGGGGCCCACCAGAGATTCCAGAATCTTTTAAAAATATTGAATGATAAAGGCAAATATATTATGCAAAGCATGTGGTGTGCGTGCCGGGGTGGTTATCGGACATGACTAGAAATCATGTGGGCTTTGCCCGCTCAGGTTTGAATCCTGTTGCTCACGATTTTGTTCTCATCTACAAGTGATTGAATGTTTTTTTTGGTTGTGAAATGGAATAATTTGATACACACCAATCTAATAGAATTTTGCCAAAACAAAAACACAAATAGTTGATCTCGACATCGATATTTTAATTTTATAAATATATATTGATAGATATATCGATATTGATAAATACTAGTTATAAGTCTTATTATTAGTTGATAATAAATTTACATGACATAGTGATCATCTTCTAAGCATATTGTATGGCATACGGAATGTCTGAGTGCGCTTGACCTCATAATCGATGCGCTCAATCTCTAATAGTTCTTTCTTTACTCGGCACACATGGTTGGTGAGGCTTTCGACGTGTGACGCCTCGATTTTACACAATAACAGTAAACATTAATTATATATATTGTTATTGGTATTTATATTCATATTCGCAGCTGATTTTAAATATTTTTTTATGTTACATGTATATTTATACAAGATATTGAAGATATTAATCAACCTCTTGGTTGGAGGTATATTCCAATTACCGCTGAGCTATGCTCACTTTAGCGTCAAACTCTTCGATTAAAGGATATATTGACACACATTTTAATCCCTACTCATGAGAGTAAATGTTAACAAGATTCACATTTTCATAATAGAATTACATTAAAAAAACTATGTATTTTTGTCCCTAATGTTTGAAGTTATTTTTTTGTTTCAATCTAGTCCTTTAAAAAGTTTTAATTTAGTTCCTAATGTTTTGTTTTATTTTATTTTTTACCAATATTTTAATATTTTTCAATTTAGTCTTTCACCATTAGCTTAAAAATGGGTCGATAACATGACATAGTATTTAGAAAAATTATAGGAGAAAAAATGTCATTATTCCTCTTCCAAATTTCTAATTAGTTGGTAGAAATTTCTAAGTTTTTTTTTCCTGGATTAACTTTTTTATCCTCTAAATTTTAGTAAACTTGTAAGTATTTTGACAGGTAAGTTTAATTATCAACAAAATTTTTAACATTCATCACTAACAATAAATTAAATTAAAAAATATTAAAATATAAGAAATTAAATTGAAACTTTTTAATAGGGTTCTAAATTGAAAAGACTCTCCAATATCCATGACTAAAACATATATTTAACCCATTCTGATCAAGAGCTAACATGGCTCCTTGTGAAACTAGGGACAAATTCAAGAGGGAGATTGCCATTGGGAAATGAAGAAGTTTTTTTTCGCAGCCAAAGGAGAATAATTCAAATGTTCCATGTGATGGATTTTTTCCCTCTTTTTATTTAACCAAATTAAGTATTTTTTTCCAAATTGATTGAGAAGTATTTTTCAAATCAATCTTATATTGTTTTAGATTGCTATTTCTTCCTCCAACAGAATCCCTAGAAAATATCTTGTGTCAAATGTTTTGATAAAAGTGAACTATATAATTTATGAATCTAGTACATTTATATCCTTCACACTATGAGATTATTTGATAAAATAAAAATATGTTCTTAAAATTAGATAGACGTTTAAAATCATTATCTTTTAGCCAACTTGAATATAACATAACTAGTTAAACTATACTTTACTTTAATAAAAAAGTCGTGAACTCGGATCTCTATTACATGTTATTGTAATTAAGAAAAAAAAAAAGAAACATCATGGTTTAGATAGAAGTAATGGTTTTAGTTTTTGAGTCACAAAAAAAAATCGTATAGTTTGATATTAGGTATATCAGTTAGTTAGATTAGTGATATACTTGAAGTATGTCACTAATATACTTGATATATCAATTATTCAATGTTACTTAAACCAATATCTTCAATTCGAAGAATTCATATTTGTGTGACTGATATACTTCATGTTAGATATATTAATTATATCAGTGATATATTTTTCAGTATATCAATTAAACTGATATACCACATATGAAATATATTAGTAATGATGACAAAATCAAAATAACAAAATATATTAAAAAAGCTATTTTACTATATTTTCAAGTATGCCAAATGTTTTTGCTACCTATCAAAAACTTCTATTAAAAAAATTCTAATAAATCCTTAAACTTTTTAAGTTTACGTCTAACGGGTATCAAAAAGAAAAAAGTATATATCTAATGGGTCCCTGGCATTAACTTTTGTTTGTTTATACTTGTATCATCAAATGCTTGAACGTATCTAAAATTAACTCACCACATAATTATTAAACTTTTCAAGATTGTGTCTAGTTCGTATGTCAATTAATCCCTTATATCGCTGTCAAACTACTCAAATCCATAGATACGTGGAAATATCAATGAAAAATATTAACAAACATGGTATACATTTTTATGGCGAATTAATTTTTTTATTGTTATTTTTTAGAGATACAAATCAAATCTTATATTATAAATTCTTCCCTTTTTCAAAAAGAAAAAAAAGAAGTTGTCATTTAACAGGGTTGGTTTGTTTTCCACATGACATGTCCCAAAATTCCTTGGCTATGAAAATGCGTAGATAGTTGGAGTAGCGTACGGGCCCACCACTTTATTTTTTTATTATTATTTTATTTTAGGTTATTGCTTCCGGTTGGTACTGGTCTGGTGATTAAATGAAATCCATTTAAAAATAATAATAACAAATATTAAAACTAAGGTGGGTCCACGTGGCGAAAAGTTGAGCGATGAGTGGCTTAGAATGGATGACAAATTAAGAACAGGCATGCCACGTCACTTTATGTCGTATGTGTTGTCAAGTCCAATTCAAAAAAAGAGCAAAATAATAATAGAACTAAAGTTTGACTGATGATATTTGATTCCTTGTTTTTTTTTTCCCTTTTTCTTTCTTTTTTGCAATTTCTACTTCTACCGTTCTTTTTTTCACAGCCTCTGAAAACTGCACCAAAGTAATAAGGATGGAAAATAGAGATATAAAATAAGAGATTAAATAAGATTAAAAAAAAAAAGAGTTGTATTTCATGTCTTTAATGTAAAAATAAGGTGTTTCCTGAGTACGTGCAAGACAAATTAGGTTGAGCTATTTGGAGCGAGCTATATGAAAAAAGACCTGCACAAAGAGAACAAACGGAACTCCGACGTTCAAGTCAGTATGAATCTGATCTATGCTCTTGGGACAAATAATGAGATAAGCATACTTATGCGGAATGAGTCTTTATTTATAGGAGTAGATTGATGGGCACACTATCATTCTATCAGACTGTTCAAGAAGTTGGATACGCGATTATAGATGGTTGTGTAGGACTCGTTCGCTTTTGACCTTTTCATAAGCATTAGTGATGTAACCAATACTATTCTAATCGTTCTCAATAGGTTGCCCACTGCTCATTTCCAAGGTATTGAGGAAATATCACATGAGATGATATTTCCAGATTCCGCGTGCGTTTGTAAAAAGATAGTGGATCATAAACTACGTGGAGCTGGACTTTGCAAAACTCTAAACGGAGAGATGTTGGGTCAATGGTGTTTACCTGCAGTGGAGGGAGCGACGATCTACTATGATGCAGCTTGCAAGGCAGGTAGTCATCTTGTAGGGATCAAAGTTGCGATTTGGAGGGATAATCAGCCACTCTTGGTTGCAATGTCTTAGGTAATTCTACATGTATTCTCATGTTCCTAGCACGCTCATTCAGTGTCCTGTTCTTTCTCTAGGCCACACTGCTCTGTTGTTATGTCTTTGGAATGGCCTTTACCATCACAATCCCACTGGTTGCACACTAGTTTTTGAATTACCTTTCAATGTACTCACCGTCGTTGTCTAACCTCAAGCTTTTGATTTTTTGGTCTATCTCATTCTCTACCATAGCCTTCCATGTTTTTAATATAGAAAATACATAAGACTTATGTTTGATAAAATAAGTTCATACCTTCCTGTTTGAGTCGTCTATGAAAGTTACATAATATCTAGAACCTTCAATAGAAGAAACTTCAGAAGGCCTTCATACATCAATGTGAACCACCTCCAATTTTGTAGACTTTGGTGTTGATTTTGTCTTTGAGAAACTGACACGACTCTGCTTCCCAAATACATACCCTTCATATAGCTTCTGTTCAACTACATTAAGTTCACTGTAGTTTTCCTGTAGAGTGAAGTTTTTTCATACATTTTTCACTCATATGTCCTAGCCTGTTTTGCCATAATTTTGTTTGACTTAAATGATCTATAAAAGCCACCATATCTCTGTCATTGCTGTTCATATACAAAGCTCCTGACTTTTTCCTCGAGTGATTACCATGACATCCTTTGTAACTTTCCAATTTTCTTGGCCGAAGGACATCTCCCATCTTTTATTATCCCATGCCCCACATAAATCGGGTTCTTCATCATATTATGAACGTGATGTACCTTGCAAATCTTTCAGACTGAACTGTTTGCCATTTCAAAATTTACGTCACCAATCCCAATGATGTCAAAAGGCTCTCCATCAGCAAGATACACATTTTCATCATTTTTTGCAACATAATTCTTAAGAATATAATGCTGTCCTGTAGTATAAAATGACGCACCTAAATCCACCACCCATGTGTCATCAGTGCTCTCAACTACAAGAACTATACCATTTTTTCAGCAACAACATTTGCTCCAACTTCTTTTCCCTCAACTTTCTTTGGAGTTTTGCAGTTTTTCTTCAGATGTCTTATCTTACCACAATTCAAACATTTTAGTATGCTGTTTATAAACTTGCTTATATTATTTCTTGACTTTGCACGATTTGCATTGCCTATATTATTATTTTTTTCCTTTGTCTAAATTCAATGTTGTACTAGAAGTAGACGCAATACCAAAATCATTTATGCGAATCTCCTCTCCAGGAGCTGCATCTTTGACATCTTTTAATTCCAATTTCTCTTTTCCACAAGAATTTAAAATAGTCGTCTTCATAAGCTCCCAACTCAGGTAAGGATCTCAACAATAGGATAACATTAAGTTCATCAATAAACTTTAAATCAACAGCATTAATCAAACTCATTTATATGGGCAGCCATAAATGTACATTCTCAGCCATATTCAAATTAAAAATTTTATTTGTGAGGTACACCTTATTATTTACCAAGGGTCTCTCGTACATTTTGGCTAGTGCAGTCATCAACCCCTTTGTGGTAGTCTCCTTACCTACGATGCTTTGCACATTTTTTTGTTAATTTTAAGCGAGTCGTACCTAACACCTTCTATGTCCAACTTTTTCCATTTTGTTTCTTTTATGTTACTCGGCTTCTCGTCTAATTGTAATTTCAATTCCTTGGAGTGTTGATAATCCACTAAATGATCCTTCCAATATAAAAAATTTGTTCCATTAAAAATAACAATTTATCTTCTTCAGTTATCGTTCTTCAACATTGGTCTCTGATATATACCAATTATTGGGCAAATAATGCAACAAACTAATAATTATCTCAATTATAAATGTAGAAAATATTTTTTAACTAATCTAATATCAATTTTTGGTTCCAATTAAAGCGGAACTAAAATCAAATTGGAATTTACAACTTAAAAGAATAGATAAAATAATAATAAACTTCTATGCAACAAGAACGATAAATAAATATTATGGAGAATAAAATTAAATGTCAGATTTATATTGGTTCACCCCATGTGGGCTACGTCCAGTTCTCTGCTACCATTTTAGGTTCTACTAAAAAGCTGGGGAGAATCTCCCAAAAGTTTATATAAGCTCTTTACAATGATTTCTATCAGTTTTCCCTCGCATAGAAAATGCTCACGAAATGCTCTACAATTCTTTCAAACTCTTCAAATGATAGACAAGTATTTAGCTTTCAAACTCTCTCTTCTTGGAGAATTTCTCACGACTCTCTATTTGTGCTCATCTATCAAATGACAGATCTATCTCTATTTACAACAGATGGAAAACCAAATAAAAAAGGATAAGGTTTTCAAAAAAACAAAAGGGACATGAAACCGAAACTAAACAAAAAAAGGGAAATTATAAGAAGCTAATTTCCTATGCAAAAAGGAATAAATAAAAATTACTTCTTAGTTTTGCTCCATATTCTCAATAAGATTTAACAACTAGTAGATTGCACGATCAAGATGTTAAGCTTTATCATCACAGTTTGAGCTTCTCTAAATTTAACCATTAAGATCCAAGGGCTAAATTTATAATTTAATTAACCTAATTTGTCTAACATTGAAAATAGTCTTGTTGTTTGTAGTTTTTAAAATATTTTGACCGACAGTGATTTCAACCAAAGTGTCGCAATAGTTAAATAATGATGTAGTAGCACTAATGTACTTCTTTTTTTAAAAAAGGTAATAACTAAGTTTATTTTATTTATTAAGTTTATTTTATTTACTTTACATCATTCTCTTTGCTCTCTCTTCTTTTTTCCTCAGCTTTTTTTGTTAAAAGTGAATAGGATTCGTAAGAAAATTAGAAGAGAAACAAAGGGCTTGTAAATTGGAGCAATTTTTAAGAAATAACGAAAATAAAGCTTCACACAAAAGAGAATACTAAAGGAAAGGTAGTGAATATATTCACACGAATGCTAAATGTCAACCATTAATACAGAAAGTAAGAATATTTGATTGTCAACATGAACTTAGTTTAGCGATAATCGACATCTATTTTTAATACAGAAATTAAGAATCAAAATCAAGTTGTCCACCTGATAATTAACTCTTATGATACGAAAGTATAGATAAGGGTTATATTACCACATCCGAATAAGAGAGATCCTAAAACCATACTTAGTTATTACCTATATCAACCAAAGTTAAGTGTATTTGGCTTGGAGCAATTTAGGTCCCAGTCTTCTAAGTTGTTCAGATATTTCCTTGTAGATAAGCAAACTATGTCACTAATTCAAGAACCAATTAATAAATGCTACATAGTGATACAAGCTAATAGTTAAACGTAAAATATGATGTAACATACAATGAAGCACGCAAAATACGATAAATTTCAATATAGTTTTATACATTATATAAGTTTGTTCTAGTACTACTAAATAATATCAAGTAAGCCTAAAATATGTGTCGAACTACCACTTTGTGTTTAACTTCTTCTTTACTCATTCTTTCCCTAATTCTCCCTGGATTATATTCACACATTTAAGTTTATGCTATGTATAAATGTAGGATTTATTAAACCCAGATTCAAAATTTAATTTGAATTTGAAATGGGGTAGCAGTTAAGTAATTGCTTCTCTCCCCTAAAATCTCTCCTCTCTCTCACTGTATCACGGTGTGTGTGTGTGATACGTGGTGTTTGTGAGTGTGGGAGTGTCTCTGAGGAAAGGCCATAGAGAGAATTTGGAAGAGAGATTTTTTCTACCCGTAAGAACACAGAGTTTTGTGTCTCAAAATTCAACGGTTGAAGAATTCAGGCTGTGAAACGTGGGATTTCTCCGCTCGTGATTAATCTCTGATCGCTACTTGATTTTCGTAGATTTCGCTGTGACACTACAAAAGGTTAGTACCCAATCCTACGAAAAACCAACATTGGTAACAGAACCAGGTTATTCATAAAACTTAGACTTTCCTATAACGCTGTAATAACAGGGCTGAAAAATTTGCACCTACTTCTGGATGATGTATTGTATGCACCTGATATTCGGCGAAATTTGCTTTTTGTTACTGTCCTTCTTGAACTTTGTTACACCTTTACTTTGACTAAAAATTTATGAACTATGTCTTTGAACAATATACTTTGTGGTTATAGTTTTATATTTAATGGTTTTATTGTATTGGATGTTGATACAATATTCTACAATTATGCAAGTTTTCTCTTATACCATCATCTATTAATGCAAATGTTGACATGACTATGGAGCATGCTAGATTAGGTCATATAGGTCAACATATAATGGCTAGATTACCTAAGGAAGATTTATTTGGTCAATTTGAAAAAATAGAATTACCTTTATGTGGATAGCTGTCTAGCAAGAAAAATGGAAAGAAACCATTTGGTAAAGGTACTGAGGCTTAAATCCATTGAAATTATTTCATTCTCTTATTTGTGGACCCATGAATATAAAGGCTAGACATGGAAGTGAATATTTTATCACTTTCATAGATGATTTCACACGTTATTCTCATGTTTATTTGATTTCCCACAAGTATGAAGCATTAGAACGTTTTAGAAAATTTGTAAACTTGATGGAAAATCAATTAAATAAAAAGGTTAATGTTGTAAGAATTTATCGAGGGCGTGAATATCTGTCTAATCAGTTTAGGCAGCTATGTGATGAAAAGGGTATAGTAAGGCAGCTAACTACTTGTCGAACACCACAACAGAATGGAGTAGCTGAAAGAAGAAATAGAACTCTTCTTGAAATGGAAGAATAAATAGAGTCAATGAAATTTAATAATGTTTGGGAGTTAGTCGATCTCCCAAAATGATGCAAAGCAATTGGTAACAAGTGGATTCTTAACATTAAGCGCAAGGTTGACAGCTCTATTGAAAGATATAAAGCTTGACTTGTAGCAAAAGGATTCACACAACATGAAGGAATAAACTATGATGAGACTTTATTGCCTGTTGTGAGGTTTACCTCTATAAGACTCATTCTAGCCATAGCCGCCGGTTTAGATTTGAAATTACATCAAATGGATGTAAAAACGGTATTTCTAAATGGTAAATTTGAAGAAGAAATTTATATGCAACAACCCATCGGTTTTGTTACCGAAGGACAAGAAGATAAAGTATGTAAATTAATGAGGTCAATTTATGATCTTAAACAATATTCGAGATAGTGGTACATCAGATTTCACCAAATAATCATTTCATATAATTTTCATATGATCGATGAGGACCACTTTCTGTACCTCAAATGAGAGATATGAGTGAGACAGCTTATATACTTGGAGTTAAGATTGAAAGAGATCGCTCCAAAAGGATGTTAGCCCTGTCACAAGGCCAATACATGTAGAAAATTCTTGAAAGGTTTAAGATGCAAGACTAAAAACCCATTGATACTTCTATCGCAAAATTTGATTCAAAGAATGTGTCCTACGATTCTTGAGAAAATAGAGCTCATGAGAAAAGTTCCTTACTAGAGTGCTGTTGGAAGCCTCGTGTATGCTATAATGTGTACGGGACTAGATATCTGCTTTGTCGGTATGCAGATACCAGTCAAACCCTGGCCAACCCCATTGGAAGGCTGTTAAGAGAATACTTTGGTATCTCAAAAGGCAGTATGAATTATTCGTTGTGCTACCGAGGAAACAATTCAGAATTAGAAGGCTACTCGGACGCTCATTGGGGAGTGGATATGGATGAAAGAAAATCCAGCTCGGGATATGACTTCTTACTCAATAAATGAGTAATATCTTGGAGTAGCAAGAAACAGACTTGTATAGCCTTGTCTATAATGGAAGTTGAATTTGTGGCACTACACTTTCAGCGGTGGTATAAGAAGCAATATGACTTAAGAGATTCTTAAGTCATTTGGGATTTAAAGAAAGTACGCCTGACTCAGTATTGGTAAACTGTGATAGTGAGGCTGCTATAGCTTTCACGAAGGATCTCAAATATCACTCTAAGACAAAGCATATAGATATCAAATACAATTTTGTTAGAGATATGATTGCACAAAAGAAAGTAAATGTGCAATATATATCAACGAGCAACATGGTTGCGGACCCCTTCAATAAGCCTATTCCTAGAGATGTATTTAATAGCCACACTAAATCTCTGTGATTGCGAAGGCTTTAAGTTTGTATTTCTAAACAATTTGTATTGTGTATTTGAACTATGAAATAAAGTTTTGTATTTTATTATGCATAAACAAAAAAATGTTTAGTACAAAATGAGAAGTATGTCGGACAATAGATTGGTTCTCTCACACAAGCAATCGCTTCTATGACTTGCGTATTAGTTAGAAATGAGATAATTTTAAGCAATTTTATTGTTGTAGTAGTACAATAAAATATGAGAGCAGGTGCTAGTTTAAAATGAGACACCGCTTTGATATGTGATCAAGATGAGATCATATTATGATCGAAGGTAACAAATCTCATTATTCACATTAAACTGTCTTTGAATGCCAGATAGAAATTCTGTTATCATTAGTTGATAAATTATTAAGGTAGAGTTGTAGACACAAGTTAGATGTTGAGTATATCTGAACTATCATCTGTACAGTATTTATTTGAGACATACGCTCTAA
The DNA here is from genome assembly GCF_001995035.1 of Momordica charantia. Next base: position 288,002 of record NW_019104620.1, read on the forward strand.
CAAGAAAGACTAAAATACTGTAACATGTGTTTCATACCACGTGTACACAATTTGACCGTCAAGGGTAGCAGACATTAATTAATATCTACTTCTTTGTTGTGTGAGACTCGTGAGACTAAGAAATTTCCACAAGTACCTTTATGACATTTTTGGCTAAACTTTGTAAGTTCTATTGCAATCTTAGTTTTATTAGGGAGATTGCCAATAGCCATGAATGATTCGGTCTAATGGGACCTACCTAGAAAGCAGTTGTTTGGAAATGGAAATCTTTTAGAAAAGGGAAGACCATTTCGAGTGTCACATTATAATGTATTCACAGGTCGACCAATTATATTGTTGTAATATAATTGTGAATACACACATATATGAAATTAATATTTCAAAAGAGATCATGAGTTGTGATAAATGTGACTAAATGACTCTAGGGGACTTCATACCAACTCTACTCAATTATTCAGTTATTTTACATACTTAACAGTTGTAAAGTGACTCGCTCTAAAAATTAAAGTATGATGGTCACACGACCTGTCTTTCTTGTATGATTTTTTATGCTGGTGAACTAGAATGTGTTTCCTATCTTTGAGACATTAAAAGAGGCCCATAAGAAGATGGGACATAGTATTTTTTTGTGGTCCGTCAATAATGAAAGTACATTATGTGCGAGTGAGAGAGGTAGGATTTATTAAATCCAAATTCAAAATTGAAATTGAAATTGAAATGGGGTGTGGGAGTGTTTGTGGGTGTGGTGTTTGTGGGTGTGGGAGTGTGTTTGTTAAAAAGTCACATAGAGAATTTGGTAGAGAGATTTTTCTACCCGTAAGAACACAGAGTTTTGTGGCTCAAAATTCTTCACCAATTGAAGAATTCAGGCTGTGAAACGTGGGATTTCTCCGTTCATGATTAATCTCTGATCGTTATTTGGTTTTCGTAGATTCTGTTGTGACGCTACAAAAGGTTAGTACCTAATCCTACGAAAAACTCAACAGTAAACGTTTCATGGTTTTGCCTCTTTGAAAAACTATCATTTTTTTAGCATAGAAATTGAAGAATTCACTTGCACTCTACCAAAGAAATTGAAGATTCCACTTTCACGTACTCTACCAAAAATGTTGAAGATTTTACTTCTACTCAACCAAAGAAGTTGTGTACTTCACTTGTGCTCAACCAAAGAGAATGAAGATATCATCCGTACTCTATTAAAAAAATTGAAGATTCACTCGTCCTCTGCGAAAGAAATTGAAGATCTTATTTCTAATCTATCAAAAAAATTCAGACATCACTCATTCAATATAATACAAGAAACGTCTAAAAGCCCTAATTAGACGAAATCAACTAATCAACAATCAAAATCCATAGATAAATTATCTTATAGAGTTAGGGTTCGAGCGGTACCATGACGACAACAGTGAACAACAATGATGGAGTAGGAGTGCGGTAGCGGAAGTGAATACAGATGGTAGGGCATTGCGCAGCGGCAGATGAAGGGAGAAGAGGCAGCGATGGGCGAAGGTGGAAGAGATGGCAACAGTGGATGGAGGGGGAAGACTTGCGGCAACGACGATAGGGAAATGAAAACGAGGTTTAAGAAAATCGTAGAAAATGAAAAGGGTTCTTCTGGTTTAATGAATTTTTAGCGACGAAATCAATTTCATTCCCAGATACCTCCAATTTTGGTACAAAAATGTTGAACAGTCAAATTCCCTCTAAAACACATAAAACTATTTGGTTGCCCTAGATATTTCTGATGACGAATAACAATATTCATCACAATAAGTACTTATTGCGATGAAATGTAATTCAACGCCAATAGGTATCACAACGAATGCCAAGATTCGTCGTCAAAGGTGTATTCTGGTGATGAAAATATAAGTCGTTAGCAGGAAAAAAAAAATTCTTGTAGAGTGATATATAAAATAATTCTAGAAGTCAAATTTTACCTTATATGATTTCTAGAAAAAAAATCTATGAATTAAGTCCTAATGAATTTATGGTAAATCCTTTAATCTAATGTTAGAATCAAAGCTTAAATTATATTATACCCAACTATATGTGAGTTGATATTGATTGAATCACTTATATTAAATGTTTTTTCCTTAGTTCAATGGTGCGGAATATAGATTCGAAAATTGACATTTAATTAGAACATGCCTATAATACTTAACTAGTTGAACTATACTCCAGTTGACTATTTATATTGGTTTTTAAAATGTATATTTTTAATTTTCTTATTTTAAACAATTCTTAACTTCATGAAAGTCAAAAAAGTAAAATACGATCTCTCACAATCTTGTCTTCAGTTGGAATAAAAATTATGTTGCTCACATTGGTCATTTTTAAGAAGAGATTGAAAATTTATTATTTAGTCGTTTATTAGAAACTTTGTTTTTTCGAGTTTAAAGTTTTATTCAACGATATAAGAAAAGTTCAAATTAAAATTGATTGGTTTAAACATAATTTAGAGGTCAAGACAATTTATAAATTATCTATTATCATCTTAAAGATCATCAATGATTCTATATTTATCGTAACGAGTGGAAATCTCCAAAAATCTATATTTTAATATAAAAATATCGTGCATTTATTGCACCATTGAACATTAAGAGACTGACAAATGGCACAATGTGCAACACAATTAATGATTAGCACAAGAAAAAGATTTTGACAAAATTGACTTCGCATCTTCTCCAATCCAACACATTTCAAGGTTGATTGATGGTTGGAGTTGATAGAATGGAAGTCACTAGGATTGTGGCAGTGGGTCATCATCTTTCACCCATTCAAATATGTCCTTTTTTTTCTCCTAAAATAATTTAAAATATAATATTACAAATAATACCTCGAGTATTCCTACCTACCATTCAGAAAACAAAACAAAAATATATTTTAAGTTCAGCAATTAGAGGTAGGAGATCGAACCATCTACTTTAGAAATCATAATAGATACTTTATACTCGTTGAACTATGTTTGAATTTGAGAGAAAAAAATAATATATGATTATCTAGAATTATGCTTGTGTTTAACTTGAAGAGATATGTTCATAATTAGGTTTATGTCGTTTTTATGCATAATATTTTTTATCTCTATTTTGAAAATTTAGTTAATTACTATGTTCTAGTTTGTAAACTTTCAACCTTTCAAATATTTTTCCCATATTTTTCATTTTCCCTTTCAAAATTGACTTATGTCTACTAGAGAAAACAGTTTGATCACTAGAATTATACTTTTAGATCAACTAAAATATATATGATGTTTATAATTAGTGTTAAAAATCTCACATTGAAAAGAAAATGGACTTAACAATGATTTATAATATACATGAGCTACTCCTATCATTGTCAATTGGTTTTGAGATGGAACCCATGAATATTAATATAGTATTAAAGCCACGACATGGGCTACTCCCTCTCAATTGGTTTTGAGATGGAACCCCATAAAAACGGAAATCATTTTTGTCATTCATGATCAAATTATGTCCCTATTAACTATTAAAAATGAATTCTTATATATATGAAATTGGGCCGGAACTAGAGGACTCTGTAAGACCTCATTTCCTGTCTACCTCTCTTCATCCTTAGTTTTCGGAGCAGATAGACACACATACATAAAAGAATAGATCTGAATATGGATATCTTTTCAAATTTGAATGTCTCCTGTTGTAATTTTTTTAGATTTTTCTTTTCATTGTATACAATTTTTTAAAAATACATTTGTTTTCTTAAGCTTTAGATATGAAATCGAAATAAGTTGAGATTCATATTTTCTACTTTTTTTTCTTTTAATATAACATGTGGGGATGAAAATTCAAACTCACAACCTCATGGCTGAGAATAGATGCCTAAACCTAAAAGGAGGTTGAACTCATATTTTACGTTTGATTAACTAATTTATTATATTCTTCCAAATTTCTGTCTTGTAAAATTTATTTGAAAAAAAATACAAAAATAACTAAGAGGGTATATGTTTTAAATAGTCTAGCTTTTCCGTTGGTTTCAATTTTAGTAATCCCTAGCAAAACTGTGAGACTAGACTAAGGATCCTTTTGAGTTTGATTTGGTAGAGCTCTAAAATGATTACACAAGAATTCTAACTATTTTTGTGTACGGTAAAATTAATTATTATATATTAATTTAAATACAACACACTTTTACAATTGCGATTTATAAATTTGGTTAATAACAATTTAGAGATTTGAACTCACGACCATTTTTTATCCAGATTTGCTTAATATGCCGTGTTGGCAATTCAAAAGAGAGATTAAACAATATCAATTTATTGTAGATTATTAGCATTCAAATGTCTCATGGCTCAAAGACGACGTTTAAAACACTATTTGACACTAGGGAACTATAATCCCATCCAATAATTGACCAAATACACCGTTTTATAGGTTTTAATTATTTCCCTGTAATTGTGGGGGATTCGAATTCACAACCTCCTGGTTGATATATGTCAAATACCGTTGAGCTATGCTCGTTTTGGCTAATTATTTCCCATTTAACCCATCGCGAAATTAAAAATGATCTAATAATATATATACACATATATATTTTAAGGTCATTTTATAATTACCACTGTATAACAAAAAAAGGAACATAAATCGTTAGGCATCATTTAGGAGTTAGTTTCATCGATCTGGAAGGTAGTTTGAGGAATAGAGAGTGTTGTTTGCTATAGATAAACGATTTTAACTTAGTGTATCCATCGTCAAGAGACAAATATATATTTTTTTGATAAAGAATGAGTAAAACAAACTAATGACGGGGTAGAATAGAGATTCATCTCTAGCATCAACAACATGTGAGAAAATAAATCTTGACGTAACATTATAGTATTATCAATGTTGGAGGATAAAAACTGACATAACACGTGGACCAATCAGACCAGCTCGAAAAGACTAGTAAGACTTTACCTACTTAAAAGGTAAGGTTTGACCTACGATAAGGGAACAACTTGAAGAGATTTAGAAGACTTAGTGATTCTCCTAAAGTTGCGTCTATCAAAGCTGAAGGGATCCCAAACTATAAGTTTGACAAATCTGTAATTGCCTAGCCTCCGATCGCAACAGTAATAACAGATTTGTCCACCCACTTAAGTACACAATTCTATTTGGAATTGAATTACTTAGCTTGAATTCAGACTGACTTGAGTTTTGGAATGTTTGTTCCTTCTGTGTATGTCTCTCTTTGCATAGTTCGCTCCTCCGTATCTCATTTGGATTTATCGAAAGCCGATCTTCAGAGCTCGAATGGAGATATATGTTATGATAAGAATCTATTACGCGAAATAGGAAGAAAAAAGGAAAAAATTTAATACATGTGAAGCTTTATAAGAGGGAGACAAATTAATAATTAACCTAAAGAATATGCCTATCTATAAAGAGTAAAGAACAACTAGCTAGCTAGTAACAAATATAAACAAACAAAATAATTTTCACAAATGATGGCAAATCAATTATTGTTATCAATTGAAAAAAAAAACTATTTCTGGTCAAAAAGAATATATATAGGATTTTTTCCCTTAATATTTTAGTCTTTAATTATCTGTTTCCTATCTAGATCTCATTTAATTTTCACAATAAATAAATATATACACACACAAACTATTGTGCAGATCCAAATAAAATTTGACAAGTATGGATATTTATTAATTTGCAATTATTTTCCTTGTTTGTACTATTTCATTAACAAATCCATCACTTACATTAGAAAATATATAATAAATAAATTAAAGATTAAATTACTATTTGGCCCTTGGAGAGTTTGTGCTTAATTTCAAATTGTGATTCTGAAAATTTTCGATTTGATACTTATAGTTTTGTTAAATTATTCAAAATATTCCAATATCACTAAAAATTTATCATTATCTTATATGACATATTTTCTTTTATACATGAGAAAACCCATCAACAAATTCAAATATGTTTTTTTAGAGATAATCTAAGCGAAATGGAAGCTAAACCAAAATCTATAGAGATTGCTAAAATGGTAATTTATCGTACATTAAAAATCTAACGGTACAATGATTCAATTACTATTTTTGTCCATGTACTATGGACTTATGTACTCTCAAAAGTTTATTTTGATCCTTATCCTTTTAACTTGGGTTCATTTCAATCATGTAATCATGTACGCTTGGAAAGATTCATTAGGATCCCTATGTACTTTTTAAAAATGAAAATTTTTGTCATTTCGTCTTTTTTCTATCTCAATCAAAATTTTAACATATCATTTTTAAAAGTACATGACAAAAATAAACATTTTGAAAGAGACAAAAATGGAAAATCAAAATAGACTAAAATCGAAAATACAAAACGAAAATAATATTTAAATCTCGCACAATTTCCATGTCATTAAAAAAAGAAAAGAAAAGAAAGAAGCCCAATTATTCCCTTGCCCAAAATGTAAAAAACAAAAAACCAAAAAGTGGTGTATCACATCACAATTCACATTTCTCACCAATTATTCATTGTGATAAGGCTCAAATCCGAAAGCAACCTCTCTCTCTCTCTCTAGTTTTTTCCATTATTTTATGTCACATTCCCCATTTTTCTTTTAAGAAGCAAGCCCTTTTTTCCCACCTTTGTTTCCAATCAGTTGACTGCGGGTTGTAGCGTAATAAGAAGGCCAAAGGCCAAGAAGCGCTTCTCAAAGAAGCCATTTTACGACGACAACAACAATAAACAATAATGGAGGCCGGCGGAAGCACTTTGGGTCCGCCGCCGCCGCCGCAGCATTGCGTTGAGATCCACGCGGTGGTTCCGCCGCCGCGCAGAAGCGGCATGCAGAGGCTCCGGAACCGCCTGAAGGAAACGTTCTTCCCAGACGACCCGCTCCGGCAGTTCAAAGGTCAGTCTCCGGCCACAAAATGGCTGCTCGCTGCTCAGTATGTTTTCCCCATTCTTCAGTGGGGCCCACATTATACCCTCGCCCTCTTCAAATCCGACGTCGTTTCCGGCCTCACCATCGCCAGCTTGGCCATCCCTCAGGTCTGATCTCCAACTCCAACTTCATAGTTGAATACATGTATCTTAATCTTAGTTAGCTTCTAAATAATAATATGTTAATTAGTACTCTTTTCTTGATGAATGCTGTTTTTTTAACAGGGTATCAGCTATGCCAAGCTTGCTAACTTGCCTCCCATTGTTGGGCTTTGTGAGTATTCTATTTTCTCTCTCCTCATGATTCTCTTTTATCTTCATATCATTCTTTCTCTCTCTTTGATTCTCTTTCGAAACATTTTTTCTGCTACCGTTAAAATCTTTTACCAGTAAGAGAATCGGAACCAATGAATGGAGAAAGGACAGAGATCATTTTGCATTTTTCATGCTGGACTAAAAAATTTAAATGGGATGGATTTAATTTTTTTAAAAACATAACAGTTGAGAGTGGAGATTTTAATTTACTCATAATTTGGTTAGAGATATATGATTTAATCAAATTCCAACTTAACATATCTATTTAACTATTAAATGCAATAATACAGACCAATAATAAAAAATGACATATATCATAAAGTTAATAAAATTAGTTCTTAGATGATAAAAATCAATAAGTACGTTAATATTATTTTTACTTAAATATGGTTGATAATTTTACACTATATTTCAAATCCAATTTTAATTAAAGAGCAAATAGATTTTAAACCTGGCATATATCACATGATTATTAACAATCAAGCAGAATGTAGTAGCCAAATTGGATAATTAATTTTTCCTCTCTCTAAAAAAAGTATAGAATATGTCCAACCATCAAATGAAGGATATACATATTCAAAATAAATATGGTAATTTTTATTCCATACATCCAATGGTACAAAACTACAAGTCATATTCATCATTTTTTTTTTAACTCAATTTCTATTAATGTGAATTTTCTTTTGTTATCTTGTTGAAAAATGAAGATTCAAGCTTTGTTCCTCCTCTGGTATATGCCGTTCTGGGAAGCTCAAGAGACCTCGCGGTCGGGCCGGTATCGATAGCGTCTCTAATACTCGGGTCGATGCTGAGGCAAGAGGTTTCTCCGGTGAAGGATCCGATACTGTTTCTCCAACTCGGCTTCACTTCCACCTTCTTCGCAGGCCTCTTCCAGGCCTCCCTCGGCTTCTTGAGGTAAAAATTTAAAATAAAATAAAAAATCTCTATTTTTGCATTTCTCTCCACTCATGAGTACAAAATAAATGTTCATCGGTCAACAACTAAATATTTTCTCTCATTCTTGGTACGATGATGTGACGGGTCGTTTTGATTCGTACTTGTAGACTCGGGTTTATAATCGATTTTCTGTCGAAGGCGACTCTGGTTGGATTCATGGCGGGAGCCGCCATTATTGTGTCTCTACAGCAGCTGAAGGGCCTTCTTGGAATCACCCATTTCACCAAACAGATGGGTTTGGTTCCTGTTCTCACCTCTGTTTTCCATAACACTCACGAGGTACCATAGTAAATGAGAAATCAAGTACTTTCTTTGACGTTTAGTAAAAAGTTGATAAGGTTAAAACATTATTTTTATCCTTTTTTGTCCCCGTACTTTAAAAATGTACATTTTTATAATTGTATTTTCAATTTTTCTTTATTTTAGTTTCTATATTTTTGAAATGTGTTTATTTTGGTCCTTAGACTTTTAAAATACGGTCATTTTGATCCATTAATTTTATTTTTAATCTCATTTTTTCTATCACAATTTCAATACAACATTATTACACTTAATATATTTATTCAAATGTAACAATATGGTTTTTGTTATGTGTAGAATTTGTGTAAGGAGTTTGAAAATAGGGACCAAAATAAATATTTTGAAAATAGATGGATTAAAATAAACCAAATTGAAAGTATAAGACCAAAATAAACATTTTAAAATCACAGGAACTAAAAATAAACAAAAATTAAAAAATACAGAAAAAAAAAACCTAATGATAACAATAATAATAAAACAAAAATAAATACTTGCCCACATGCACCATTTTGCTTAGAAACTTCTGATTAATGATTTTGAGATGTAAATACATGTTTTTTAATGGTTAAAAAAATTTAGTATCATCTATTTATATATTTATTAAATATAATAAAAATACATCACATGAAAAAGAATATGAGCTGAGTGTAGCTGTCCATTTGCATTCTTTCTTATTCATTTGAAAAATAATTTAAAATGAGCTGTCTAAGAACCGTGTTGGTTTAATTTTTACCTCTAAACCTTAAAATATTTTTGTGTTAATTTTGCATATGAAAAATTGTTTTAGTTTTTGTTATTATTTTTTCTAACGAATTATTGATTTATTAAATCTTATTTTGGACTTTTTGCCAACATTAGTATAAAAGTATATAATTTTTTCCTTTTGGGATTAGATGTTAAANGAAAGAAAAAAAAAAAGAAAAAAAAAATCTTGTTTTGATAATAAAAATTTGAGGCAGGTTTATTTGAGGTGTTTTCTAAGTTTACAAATATTTTGTTTTAATATATGAAGTTTTTAAACTAAAATCCATTTTAATCTTTGGACAAAGCCAGAGACACACAACTTTGTTTTATCTGTATCATCATTCATCAATAAATATTTACATGGACACATGTGAAGTCACGTGTATATGGTTGGATTTTCAAATGGAAATTAACAACATTAAAAATTAATATAGCTGTTTACCAATATTAGAAATTAACATAAAATATTTTGAAAACTTATCCAACTAAAAAAAATCTTAAAAATATACAAATCAAAATAGAATAAGTATAAAAATTTAGAGATTATAATAAAATTCAAATTAAAGCCAACATAAATATAACTTTAAAAAGCATCCCACTGGAGGTTCAATTACTAAAATTATAACATTCAAATCAAAATTATTTAACAAACACATATTGACCAAATAATAAATGATAGATAAAGTATTTAATAATGTTAATAAATGAGAGATTTTTTCTAATTATTGAAAGTTTAAGGAATAAAAAAAAAAGGTATGTTTTGGAAAGTGACAAATAAAATAATAATAAATTATTTTTTTATTTCTTGTGATAGAAAATTGGTAACCTTTTATTTATTTATTTATTTATTTGAAATTGTGCAGTGGTCATGGCAGACTATACTGATGGGCGTTTGTTTCCTTCTCTTTCTTCTGCTGGCCAGACACATCGTATTTCTCTCTCTCTCTCTCTCTACTTTTGCCTTTCATGGAAATTAATTATTTGCTTACCAATTTTATCACAAAACTTTATTATTATTTTTCTTTTTATTTCTCGATTCTTTATAACTAAATTAGATTTTGGGTTTTTTTTTATCTTTGTAAAAATGATATTTCTTATATTATTTGTCGTAAAGTAGGAATAAAATATAATAATTTTGAATTTTGGAAGTTAGTTAAAGTTTCAGAAAAATAATATTTGTAATAAAACAAAAAAAGATGGAAAAAGATTTTTTTCTTTTTTCAAAGGAAAAATAGACAATTTTGATGTAAATAGTTATAACACGTGGCCCACACACACACACATATGTATATATATTTATTTATTTATTGTACAGCAAAATACACCAATAGTCTATAAATTTTGGGGAAAGATTTCTCGCTTAACTCTCAAAAAGAGGGTCAAATTAAAAAAAAACGTAGCTCCATGTCGTCTCTTGATTAAGAGACAAAATATACTACCATCTAACGAGGTTAAGAGGTGACCTCGTGTTATGTTGGCATAGGTATTTGCGAAGGAAATAAAAGAGTATTATTTTGAAAAATAATTTTGGGAACTATAATAAATAGTTATATTTTTAATAATATTTAAAAAAATTATAAAAAAATGATATTTGAAAATAAAGGATTACTTTGAAAATTATGAAAAAGAAAAAGGAAAAGAATTCATATGTTGCAACATTTGTAGTTATATTTTATTTTGGAGAATTAGAGTTTAATTAGTTAATTTTTATGTTTGTTGTTAAATTGTTGATAGAGTTTGAAAAAGCCAAGGCTGTTTTGGGTGTCAGCGGGAGCTCCTTTGGCGTCGGTAATTCTTTCAACCATATTGGTTTTTGCCTTCAGAGCTGATCGGCATGGCATTAGCATAGTAAGTTTTTACTTTTTACTTTTTACTTTTACCTTTCTATCTTGTTTACCTTTTTTTTTTAGAATTAAAAACCCACTCATTTTATAGGACTTTATATGTAATTATTTTGCATACTTAGAAATGGTTTGCTATTATATAGGAAATTGACCTATAGTAAAATGGCGATACTCTTGTGATCTCATGTCAATATGATTTCAAAATAATTGGTTAAAGTAGCTATCTTTGAAGGTTATGACTTCGAATTTCCACCATACATATTGTTGGACTAAAAGAAATTTATAAAAAAAGATATCTTATAAATGTTACTTTTAAATTCATATATTCTAATTCTATTGATAATTAGCTATGAATAATATTTAGGTGATAACTAGGAGTAGTATGTTTTTCTATACATTCATCTCTTTTATTCAAGGTCTCATAATTATTTCGTTTTCAGTTTTTTATTTTAATAAGTTAGGTTTGTTTTTGTTAGAGGGAGCAGTAATTTATATATTTATATATATTTCCCATTAAAAGATTTTGAGTTTGAATTCCTTCCCAACATGTCAAATGATTATCGAACGCGACGCGAGATTCGAGATTAAAGAGGGAAAGAAATTAGAGTTTTAGAATGGTTTTGGTGATGGCATGATATTAATATTAGGGGGTATTTTGGCAGATAGGAAAATTGGAAGAAGGATTGAACCCACCATCATGGAACATGCTTCGTTTTGGAAGCTCTCATCTTATCCTCGTCCTCAAGACTGGCCTCGTCACTGGAATCATCTCTCTCACCGTCAGTTTTCTAATTCCATTATTCATTCTCTCTTCAAATTTCTTCAAACTTCAAACACAGTTGAAATTGATGGAAATCAAATCAGGAAGGAATCGCCGTCGGCCGAACATTCGCCGCCCTCAAGGACTACCGCGTCGACGGCAACAAAGAGATGATCGCAATCGGCCTCATGAACGTCGTCGGCTCCTTCACCTCCTGCTACATCACCACAGGTCACATTCCAGAGCCCTAATTAAACGAAATCCCCCAATTCGATTGAAATTTCAAAGCCCTAACTAGTTCAATTCGATTTCATTCCCAGGCGCGTTCTCTAGGTCGGCCGTGAACCACAACGCCGGGGCCAAGACGGCGGTGTCGAACATCGTGATGTCGGTGACGATCATGGTGACGCTGCTGTTCCTGATGCCTCTGTTTCAGTTCACGCCCAATCTGGTGCTGGCCGCCATCATCGTCACCGCCGTCGTCGGCCTCGTCGATCTCCCCGCCGCCTACGCCGTTTGGAAGGTCGATAAGTTCGATTTCCTCGTCATGCTCTGCGCCTTCTTCGGCGTCATTCTCGTCTCCGTCCAACATGGTCTCGCCATTGCTGTAAGTCCACCTTTTAAATGGTATATATATATATATATATATCTTTTTTTTGCAGATTTTCAATTTTATAAATTATTGTTTTATTAGCACATTTGTACATTAAATTTTTGGATTTTGTTCAACATTAGGTTACATTTTTCTAATAGGCATGTTGGATTGATTTTATATATTATCTTGACATCCTAGTGTTATCTTTTTGTTTAGGTAGGTTAATAAAACATTAATTCAGGCCAATAATTTTGTTTTTTTTAAAAGGGAAATATTTAGCTTGGTATCGATGCTTTTAAATGTTTGACAATTAAGAGAGGCAAATGCAAAAACATATATTTTCCTTTTAAAAATTGTATTTGTTTTCTTATCATTTCTTTATCTATTTATATTTATTGCTTAGCTTTTATAAATATTTTTAAAAAGTTGATAACAAAATAAATGAATACAATAAGTAGTAGTAAGCCTAATTTTCAAAAATAGAAATAAAAAACAAAACATAATGGACCTACATTATCCATTAAGCTTTCGTCAACAAATTCAATAAATTTTTTTAATGAAATAATCTAATTGAATATTTTAATATATTAAAGATGGTATTGAACCAATCATAGGATGCTCTAGTGGTCAATAAGGGTAAGGTAAATAGCAAAGGACTAAAAAGGAATGAGTTGAAATCTTAGTAGAGCAAAGGACTTAGAGGGAGTGAGTTCAAATCATAGTGGCTACTAAGATTTAATATCCTAAATTCTAATTTCACAACAATTTAATTTATGTACTTCCAAATTGGTAACGATTGAGTCCAACTTTTGCAACGATTTAGTTCTTGTACTTTTAAATTGGTAACATTTTAATTCATAAACTTTAGTATTTAATACTTTAGTCCCTATAATTTAAAATTTGTAACAATTAAGTCCCTACCATGAAAAATCTCGTCAAAATAAAGTGTTAGATTTTTATTGTATAACGATTTAGTCTTTGTAATTTATAGGCATATTTGATTATTCATTAGTTTATCGATTTACATATATAAACAATCCTATTAAATCTTAACTACTTTTTTTCATGATAATGACTAAATTTCATGGACTAAATTATTACCAATTTGATAGTACAATGTCTAATCCTTACAAACTAAAATTCAAAGACTAAGTCTAAAATTCAAAGACTAAAACGTTACTTTTAACGAAATTACAAAACCAAAAATATTTTTTAACCTAAAAAGTATAGTGAAAGATTATATGTATATAAAAAGTTGGCATGTAAAATTTTGTCTCTGCCTCTAATTACTGATGTTGGGACTCATAGTTGGTTGGCATATTGGTGCTCAGGTTGGCATATCCATTTTCAAGCTCATCTTTCAAATCACTAGGCCAAAAACAGTGATGTTGGGGAACATACCTGGAACAGATATATATAGGAACCTTCACCATTACAAGGAGGCAATGAGAATCCAAGGCTTCCTCATTTTAAGCATTGAAGCTCCAATCAACTTTGCCAACACCACTTATCTCAACGAAAGGTTAATTTCCAATCACTTTCACTCACTCAAAACCTTTGTTATAACTTCTTATTACACGTTATTTATATCTAAAATGTGCTGTCTATTTGGGCCTCTGCTGTGAAGGATTTTGAGATGGATTGAAGATTATGAAGCTGAAGATCATGTTAAGGAGGCCTCTGGCCTTCAGTTTCTGATTTTAGAGTTGTCAGGTGAGCTTATTAATCCTTCTTTACTACCCCCACTGAAAATTGTTTGTATTAATCCTTCTTTACTACCCCCACTGAAAATTGTTTGAATAGCAGCTCGAATTCTGCTTCACCCAACTTGAATGTCTTCTAGTCTATTGTCTCGACCTTTTTTCCCATTGTTGTATTGTAGTTTCATTATATAGAGAGCTCTTCGTGAAAGTTAAGAAGCATGGATACAAACAAAAGATATGGACACAACACATTCATGATGGCACACTGTTTCCTAAAAATTAAGGATACGAACATGACCAAGATAGATATACACAGGATTGAAATTTAAAGTCAATAAGCTTATGAACTCATATGTTTAAAGGATGAGTTTAATGTATTATTTCGTAATTTATGTCTATGTATTATCTCTAACAAGTGTTAGACTCGTATTCATTTCGTACCGCTAGTGTCCGACACACGTTTATTGTGCTCTAGTGTTTGACATGTATCAAACAACTGTTGGAGTGTCTTGACACAGATAAGGTTACCCAAACTAAAATTTTCGTGCTTCTTAGCCTATAAGGATGTTCCACGTAAAATCATGTTCTCGAGTTGGCAATTTTGTGATTTGGAACTTTGTGAACATCATAAGTCAAGCAGTGTAGCTTTAATATGATTAACGAGTTGCAAACTGTTGCAGCTGTGAGTGCTATAGACACCAGCGGAGTTTTACTCTTCAAGGATCTAAGAAGAGCACTGGAAAAGAAAGGTGTTGAGGCAAGTACTTCCAACTCTCTTCATCATTTCTCGGTTAATTTACCATTTTAGTTCCTTTAATTTGTGGTTGATTTCAATTCAATCTTTACAATCTAGTTAAATCTCCAGAAACATCTATGTCGTTGAAAGTTTCTTAGTAACACATTTTACTCGGATGTCAACTTATTGTCTCTTTTTCTGCATCTAATGAAACATGTCACGTCTAGTAATGACAAAAACCTTTGGAGACGTTTAAGCAAACTATAGGGATAAAATTGAAACTTTTAAAACCAGAGAGACCAAACTGAAACCAAGCACAACCCAGAGGCTAGCTTAAACGATAATTTATCCGAGTTTCTTTATTTGCTTTCTTGGTTAGTTTTGATAAGTCTTCCGTTGACAATATTCATACAGCTTGTGTTGGTGAATCCATTGGGTGAAGTTTTGGAAAAGTTACAAAAAGCAGATGAAAATCAAGAGATTTTGAGGCCAAATAATGTGTTCTTGACAGTGGGAGAGTCCATTGGTTCACTATCAGCAACAATGAAAGGACAATCCTCAACCATATAGGAATCTTAAAGGATGTAAACTGATGACACTCAATGAATCTCTCTCTCTCTCTTTTATACTTCCAAATAGTTAGAAAGAACAATACAAAAAGCTAAATGTGTATGTTCCTCTCCACAATTAAAATGGGTATAACAAAGCCATCAAAATGATATATATAATCCATGGGACAAAATAGCTCAATCTCTTTTTTGTTTTATAATTTTTTTTCCTTGGTAAAAAATTAGATAGCTTTCTATTGATTTTAAATCTCATAACTTTCTTAAACTTTTAAACATTTTATTTTCGTCTTTGAATTCTGTAGGTGAACTATTATAGTAATTATTGTTGTGTCAATGATACAAACTTTCCTCCATTGTGTGGAATTGTCAAGAAGTTTCAAAATTTTGAGAGATTTTTTAAACATAAACTAAAAAATGAACAATATTAAAACACCATACAAACTCCGAGTTTTATTGCTTGTAAATCAAGCATTGGAGAGTTTGTATGGCACATTTTATTGCTGGTTAGAAAACTTTGGATGGTATGAATATTGCTAATCTTTTTTTTCAAGGAAATTGTTAGGTTACATGGTGTTCTAAAGTTTATAGTGTCCGATCGAGATGGAAATTTATGAGCTTCTTTTGGAAAAGCCTATGGAAAAAATTTGAAACAAGTTTGAAGTTTAGCACAACAAGTCATCTTCAGACGAATGGCCAAACGGACGTAATCAACCGTACTTTGGTAACCATCTTCGTTGCCTTAGTGGCAACCAACTAAAGCAATGAGATAACTCTCTAGCTCAAGCTGAATTTGCATACAACCATATGCAAAATAGATAAACAAGGGAAGTCCCATTTGATACTGTTTTACACTAAACTCCCTAGACTCACTTTCGACCTTATTAATTTGCCTTCTAATGTTGATCTTCGGGTTGAAGCGGAACACATGGTCGAAACGATTAAAAAACTACACGAGGATGTTATTGACCACTTGGAAAAGGCAAACGCTTCGTACAAAACTCAAGCTGATGTTCATCGTCGACACAAATCCTTTAAAGTTAGCGACCTTTTCATGAATTTTCTGTTGAAGTCTTAGACTTCCTGCTGGCTCATCTACCACCTTCACTAAACATAAGTTCCACCTTTAACATAGCCTACATATTCGAATATCACGCCGCTGACGGATTCTCTTTAGCAACATGAACTGAGGACGAGTTATTTCTTTTGGGTGGGGAAAATTTGATGCAAGGGTATTTTAGACACTTCATCTTTCATTTGGCTACGTCCAGTAACTAGTCATAGAGAAAGTAGCTGTTTTAAAAGGCCAATTAGGAGGTTTTAGGAGGTGTTATAGATGTTTGAGGTTGATGTAGTTGTTAGAATTTGATGCAAGGGTATTTTAGACACTTTCTTTATCTTTTACTTGGCTATGTTCAGTAACTACTCAATCCTACATGTTATACGAAAAGCCTTATCAGGAAGAATTGCCAAATGACAAGTTTCGCTTTCAGAATATGATATAATTTATGTTACGAAAAAGGCGATCAAAGGAAGTGCTCTTGCAAATTATCGAGCAGATTCACCTTTGGAAGACTATGAACCAATGAGCCTAGATTTTCCTGATGAAAGTATCATCACAATAGAAGAGGGAAAATAAATCTCATATCCCGACCTTTGGATTATGTTGTTTGACGGAGCTTCAAATGAGCTGGGGCACGAAATTAGTGCAATACTAATTTCTCTAGAAAAGAAATTGTCTCCGTAACTGCCAAACTGCATTTCAATTGTACTAATAATATTGCAGAATACTAAGCATGCAGTATGAGAGTTCGAGCAGCATGTGATATGAATGTTAAAAAATTACAAGTCTATGGAGATTCGTTACTAGTGATACACCAGCTTAATGACGAATGGGAAACTCGAGACCATAAATTGATTCCATATAAAAAGCACATACTAGACTTATGCAAGATTTCGTAACCGTCACTTTTGATCATATCCCACATGAAAGCAATCAAATCGTTGATGCATTAGCAACATTGTCATCCATGTTTATTGTTGAGCTAAACGAAGAGGTAGAACCGATCAAGATCGAAAAGCGAAAAGTTCCTGCCTACTATCACTATATTGAAGAAGAAATAGATGGAAAGCCATGGTTTTTTTACATTAAGCAGTACATACAAGGTAGTGAATATCTTGAGGAAGTTTCAGAAAATGATAAGCGAACTTTAAGGAGACTCGCTATGAAATCTTTTTTGAATGGAGAAGTGTTCTACAAAAGGAATCATGATATGGTCCTCTTTAAATGTGTTGATGCAAAAGAAGCAAACAATATTATGAAAGAAGTTCATGATGATATTTGTGGTACTCACATTAATGGCCACATGATGTCTAGACAGATCCTCCGCACTGGATATTATTGGCTAAAAATGGAGTCTGATTGAATCAAATATGCTAGAGAATGTCATAAATGTCAAATATATGCAAACAATATTCATGCTCCAGTATCCACTTGATATGTTTGTTAGCACCCTGACACTTTTCAATGTGGGGTATAGATATCATTGGCCCAATTGGGCCCAAAGCTACCAATGGACATTGCTTTATTCTTGTAGCCATTGATGATTTCACAAAGTGGGTGGAGGCAACTTCATATCAGAATGTCACAAAGAATGTGATCCTTAAATTCATAAAGAAAGAATTGATTTGCCGCTATGGTCTTCAAGAGAGAATAATAACAGATAACGCAAGAAATTTGAACAATAAGATGATGGATGAGATGTGCAAGCAATTTCAGATCAAACATTTAAACTCGACAACTTATCATCCGAAGATGAATGGGGCAGTAGAGGCAGCTAATAAGAACATTAAAAAGATCATAGAAAAATATGACAATTACGTAGAAGGATTGACATGAAATGCTTCCTTTTGCATTACATGGATATCATAAAGCAGCTGTACCTCGATTGAGGCAACTCTATTTTCATTAGTGTATGACATGGAAGCTGTTCTCCCATTAGAGATGGAAATACCATCTCTACGAGTTCTGATAGAAGCAAAGTTGGAAGAAACTGAATGACTTCAAACAAGATATGAGCAATTGATTTTCATTGAAGAAAAAAGGTTAACCTAATTATGTAGAGAGCAACTCTATCAAAGGAACATAATGCGAGCTCATCAGAAGAAAGTACGTCATCATCCATTTTCAAGAAGGAGAACTAGTATTGAAAAGAATACTCCCATTTTAAAAAGATCATAGAGGAAAATGGACTCCAAACTATGAAAATCCTTTTGTGGTGAAAAACCTTTTCAGGAGGAGTATTACTGTTAACAACCATGGATGGAGATGATTTGTCACTACTGATCAACTCAAATTACATTAAGAGATACTTTGCACGAAGAAGGAGGATACTTTACAAACATTTTTACTGGGGCATTGGCAACTTTGGAAGAACTATATTTTGTTGTTTTCAACTTTTATTATCAAATACTTGTAATCTTTTCGTCATCAATAAGACCATAGCTCTCGTTTCTTTTCAAATTCAATCATTTCTCATCTCATAGTATCTTTCTTTTTACCTATCGAATATGTCATTTCCTTTGTCATTCTTTTCTCATCTTGTCCCTCCATCTCAAATTTTAGCTATGACTATATACTATGTTGAGAATGTAAAATAGAATAGTAAAAAAAAAGAAGTGATGAGATATCATAAACATTGATACACAAAAAGTCTGATAAGATAAATGTAAAGTTTCAGAATAAGACAAAACATCCAACGTGTTAGATCTCGCAGTCAAGTAAGGACAAGTTGCAGAATAAGGTTCTCATGAAGAAGATCTTGTTCATCCATGATTTGTTGAAACATACCTATCGAAAAGGAATGCAGTTTTTAGGTCAATTTTTGGCCAAAAAAAAAAGTTTTCGAAAGTTTAACATTGGGGCAAATTGCAATTGAAAAGCTTTTACATCACAATTTTTAATTGGCATATGTCTATCTCTGAATATAGTATCTCGTAAAACATTACTTGCTTGTGCAAACCTTATTGTTGACGGTAAGTGTTTACTATTGGCTATCCACAAATATGAGTTGACAGTGATGTCTATAAATATCAAATATCGATTAATAATGATGTCTATAATTATCAAATATCGATTGACAATGATGTCTATAAATGTCAAATAGCAGTTGACAGAGACGTCTATAAATGTCAAATAGCAATTGACAAAGATGTCTATAAATGTCAAATAGCAGTTGACAGAGATGTCTATAAATATTGGTTGACAGCGAGACTTCTAGTAGTCTTTCCTCTCTTATCTATTATTATATTCGATGAAAATATAATATCGAACAAATTGAAGTCTACACCTTTGTCCATCCTCTAATTCTATAAGGATGAACAAATGAGGGCAAACGGTAGACCCCTAAATTTGTCGTTCCATTTCATTGTTTTTTTAATTTTAATTTTATTTTTATTTAGTTTTTATTCATAATAATTCTCTCCCAAGAACTTTTATTTTTCTTTATGGCAAATATTTTCCTATGTTTTATAAAAAAAAAGTAATAAAATTAAAAAAATATCAAAAGATAAAATAAAAAAATGGATATTTTGATTCCTTGTTTTCTTAAAATAAAATCTTTTAAGAAAAATAAAATAATTTTTTTTTTGGAAAACTTTTTAATTTGATTTGATAAATTTGGTAAAAACTTAATCTTTTAATTAATCATTTATCTTATTTCATTTTTTTTTATCAAGATTTGTATATTAAATAATAATAATTGTTATGTTTAAAAGTTTGATATTTTCGTTAAATGATTGAATTCTTGTTTGCTATAAATAGGGGTAGGGTTAAAAAAATACTCAATCACCTCACATCCTGTAACCACCATTCGAACTTTCTTTCAGCATATCTACCTTTATGAGTTGATAAATTGTGATCCGTGATTCCCGAACAGAGATTCGTTCCAACGCATTCCGATTCACGAATATGTGAGTACGTGAACTGTTTAAATGAAAATTTAGCTTATTTGTATGGTGAAATTGCAAGGGTATTTGTTTGTCATTGTGACTGTTTAGAAGTTAGAAGTTTTGGAAATGAGGTTGATATTTTTAAGTTGATTGTGGTTTTTGGAGTTTTGGTTAAAAATCATGAGTTTTAAATTTATGGTATTTGAAATTAATTTTTTATGATATAGTGTGAGTGCTCAAAATTGAGGTTTTAAAATTCATTGGTTTTAATCCTTAATATTTATACTTAAAATTCTTTTTTTCGCTACACTAGTCCTTGCTTTGTTTGTGTATATTTTTTTTTTAAATTTTAGTCAATATATAATTTATTTTCTTTTGTTTGATTGCTAATATTGTTTCCAAACTATGGTATGAAATAAGTATTTGCTATTGAGTTGTTATGTATATGGTTTAGTCTAATGTTTTGTGTTAATTTATTTATATCATATGATGCTTATATTTAGTAATATTTTATTAATGGTATATGTTCTATCCAATTATGTTATTGCGTATATTACGGAGATTATTAAGGGTACAAATTTGTTTGGGAATGATAGTTTAAAGAAAAAAACAATACATTTATTTTCCAAATAAAATTTTCCCAACAATGGACCCTTGAAATATTTGGGAGGTCGTTGTTGGATTCTTGAGGTAAAGACCAATATATCGGGAGACCAAGATTTAATCTTTAATATCTTTTCCTAAAGAAAGA
>NW_019104620.1:315677-327463 GCF_001995035.1 Momordica charantia
ACGAAATCAATAAATGAGACAGGATGTTGAAAATTTGAAAGAACAAATAATGAAGATTTTGGACCTACGCATCGCACAGAAAGGAAAATCAGTGGCAGAAGCACCACACTACAGCGATGTCATCGGAGGACTAGAGGATACCCCACTTTATCCTCCTAGTTTCACCCTACAAGTACCTCCACATAATGACATGACTGTTGTACCTGGTCAACCAATTTTTTACACTCAAACACCCCAATTGTTTCATTTGGAAAAGAGACAACTTAAAACCAAACATTCATGGTGTCTGAACAAGTTCACCATTTTGTGCAACAAAGAAAGGATATGAATGATTCTATTCATATTCATGAATGTTGCAACTTTGGGAAAGTCACAGAAAAAGTCGAAGATTTTGCATCAAAAGGAAAGTTAGATTTCCTAGAAGAATGACTACGGGCCATAGAAGGCGCTGACACATTTGGAAGCATAGGTGCAACATAATTGTGCTTAATGACTGATATCGTTATCCCTCCAAAGTTCGAGGTACCCGAGTTTGAAAAGTATGATGGGATGTCTTGTCCAAAAAACTATTTGATCATGGATTGCAGAAAAATGGCGGCACGTGTCCATGAGGAGAAGCTTTTGATATATTTTTTCCAAGGTAGCTTGACTGGTCCCACATCCAGTTGGTATATGCAGCTAGATGGAGCTTATGTGCATAAATGGAAATACTTAGTAGATC
The DNA here is from genome assembly GCF_001995035.1 of Momordica charantia. The sequence goes on from NW_019104620.1 coordinate 316,399, forward strand.
TTTTCATCAAACAATATAAGCATAACCTAGACATGGCCCCAGATCATTTGGATCTCCAACGACTAGAAAATAAAAGCATGGAGACCTTTAAAGAGTATACACAAAGATAGAGAGATATGACAACATAGATTCAACCTCCACTAATGGACAAAGAAATGACAACCATGTTCATAAACACTCTTCGATCTCCTTATTATGATTGAATGATTGGAAATGCTTCCACAAATTTCTCAGATATCATTACTATTGGAGAAAGAATTGAATATGGAGTGAAATATGGAAGGATCATGCATACAACATCAAATTCAAGTAACAAAAAGAGTTTTATTCCAAAAAAGAAAGAAGGAGAAGTCCACGAGATTAGTTATGGTCAGAAACCACTTATTGGAAATCTGAAGCCTATACATTACCCGACGACCAGCAACAAACCTCGAAGTTCTTACAATAGGCCATTAGATGCTCGTGATTCGAACGTGCCTGTTGCTTCAAAAAGTTACAAAAACAATTTAAGGAATAACTATGATCCAATCCCTTTAAAATATACGGAGCTGCTTCCATAATTAATTCAGAATCGATAAGTTGTTTCGATATCTATAGAACCTATGCAGCCACCATATCCAAAATGGTATGATCCTGATGAATGATGTGATTACCACTCAGGGGCAATTGGGCATTCAATAGAAAATTGGTATTCACTCAAGGGGAAGGTGCAGGATTTGATGAGGGCAGGATGGCTTAAATTTCAAAAGGCAGAAGAGGTACCTGATATCATGTAAAATCCACTTCCTAATCATGGGAACCGATTAGTTAATGCCATTCACGTAGGAAGATATTGACTTTATATATCGAGATTTGATAGATGATTATCTGAATTACAGTGAAACAATGTGTTTAGTATGAGAAAATGAAGCAGAAGGCCATTTTGTAAATATGGTCACGAGAGAGGATGCATCGTCTAGTTTTTCACCCAAGCTAGAACCATTGGTGATTTTTTTTAAAGAACAATTTGCATACATCCTAGTTGCTCCATCAGTATCTCAGTCTTTTACTATTCAAATTCCTATGTCCTACAAATATAAGGATAATAAAGTAGTACCATGGAATTATGGTTGTCATACTCTCGATAAGGAAGCACCCATTGTGACTAACATTTCTGGAATTAGTGGAATGACTAGAAGCGGAAGATGCTACGACCCTGAAGCCTCAAAAGCATCACAAATTGATGAGCAGCACAAAATTCAGATTGAAAAAGGAAAAGTGAAGGAGCGCCTTGATCTAAAGGAAAATTGGGCTGATGAGCCTATTATAGTTAAAGGAAGTTCATCTAAGAAAATAGTATCTGATGAAGAAGTTTTTGAAGTTGATCCAAATAGAGTGAGTATAAAGTGATCAAACAATTGCATCGCACGTCGGCTCGTATATCCATATGATCATTATTCTAAATTTCGAACCACATCACAAAGCTTTAATGAATGTTTTGAGAATCGTGGGAGACATTACCTCTTCCAATACTATTACTTTTACTGATAATTACACTCGAAGGAAATGTGTATATTAAAGCAATGCACATAGTGGTAAAATGCAAAAACTACATGATAGCAAAGGTCCTTATCGATAATGGATCATCTATAAATGTGATGCCAATGTCAACGCTACTAAAGTTGCTTGTAGATTCAACTCACATTAAGCACGGTAGCATGGTCGTGAGAGCTTTTGATAGGACCCGCAGGAGAGTTGTGGCCGATATTGAATTACTCATCAAGATTGGGCTTCGTACCTTCAATGTGACATTTCAAGTGATGGATATAAGTCCAACCTATAGTTGTTTGTTGTGAAGGCCATGGATAGTAAAGGGAACTGAAGGGATGCTATTGGTGCTATCGGTACTGCTCTCGTTATCATCGGCGGATATGCTTTTCTATTAGCGGGGGTCTTTCTCTACTGCTGTTGGTATCGGCTTCTGGATATGCTTCTGCTTTTACTGATGCTTATGGATTACTTGTTGGATCAAATCTAAAAACGTCTCAATTTGATCGGCCTGACCATTCAGCAGAGGTTATTCCATCGACTTTACATCAGAGATTGAAGTTTGTTTTTTAGCACACCTTAATATGCATATAAGATCACTTTACCGCATGAAAAAATAATCGAAACCATCAACTTAGGAATAGATAGTGAGATTAAATAAGTCCAAATTGGAGGTACCAATAAAAAAGAAAGTCGAGGTAAGTTAATAGAGTTGTTACATGAATACCACGACGTGCTTGCTTGGTCTTATCAAAATATGTCATGACTAGATACGAATATAGTTGTACATCGTTTGCCATTAAAGGATGGATGTGGATCAGTTCGTGTTGTTAAAAATCAAAGAAGAAGTGAAGAAACAATTGGATGCAGGTTTTCTCGTAGTAGCAGAATACCCTGAGTGGGTTGCCGAAATAGTACCAGTTCCTAAGAAAGATGAGAATGTCAAGTGTATAGACTATAGAGATTTGAATCAAGTAAGTTCTAAGGACAACTTTCCTTTACCACATATTGATGTTTTGATTGATAACACGGCTGGGTTTTCAACATTCTTCTTTATGGATGGTTTCTCTGGATACAACCAAATTAATATGGCACATGAGGACTAAGAAAAGACAACTTTTATTACATCGTGGGGTACATTTTGTTACAAGGTTATGCCTTTTAGTCAGAAAAGGCTGAGGCAACATATCAGAGAGCCATGGTTACTTTATTCCATGATTTGATGCATAAAGAAATTGAAGTATACGTGTAACGCCCTGCGTTACTCAGGTTCGGTTAAGCCCAAGTTCGAGTTTCGTCCCAATTTATTTATTTTTATTATTGGATTTACATCGATTTATTTTATTTTATTTCATTTTGTTTGTTCTATTTTAAACTCATAGTTTTATTTTATTTCATTTTGTTTGTTCTATTTTAAACTCATAGTGGGTCGCATGAGTTGTCTGTGAATTTTAATTATTCTTACTTTTAGTGTTTTTGCTTCGACTTCTCTTTGGGAGACTATTAGTGAAAGAAGAAATTTAGTCTATTTTAATCCATGGGCCCATTTTTAAATTTGGGCTTTTAGGGTTTAAACCATGTGGCAACGGAAACAAAATAAGGGTGGGAGAAGCCAAGAAAGAAGGGAAAAAAAACCTAAAGGTAAGCAATTTGTTTTGTTTTCTTTTTCTTTTTCCCTCATTCACGTAAAACCCCTTTCCCCTCAACCTTCTTCTTCTTACTTCTTTTTCTTTGCCCAGTCGTCAGCCTCCCTGACAGTACCCGACGACACACTCTAGTGGACGACGGTGCAACAGGCATCTCGGCGGCAACGGAGTTCCGCTCCATTTCGCGGTGTTTCGAGGTGGGCGCGGCGGTCTGTGGTGTTGAGCGACGTCTCGAGGGTTTGGTGGCGGCCAATGATCCATCTCAACTCAGTATGGGAGACCCCCACACCCTTGTGGCAATGATTAGGGCTGTAAGGACGTTTTCGGTGTGTATGCTGCTATAAAAAATGCAAACAGTTGTTTTCTTCGTGTTTGGCGATTACCCATTTCCGTTTGAGGCCCAATTCATGCTACCCACACCTATCCACACTAGATCTAAGTCGCCTACACCTAAACGAAGTCGATTTCGTGGTAAAGGGACTTTCGAATCCCTTTAGAATGGTTTTCCATGGCTGAAAGTTAATAATGACTTGCTGTTTTTTTTCATTTTATTGTATAGGTGCTAAAAACGACGTAAGAACTAGGAACGTGGGAGTGTGTAAGTAGTATTAGGGGCGGGTGCGTGTGTTTTGTGGGCTGTTGGAAATGTTTTGGCATTTAGTTATGTTTATCATGTATCTCATGTATTTATGATTATCGGAAGTGATAGTTATGGTGATTAAACGCATGATCTGATGTTGGTCGTTTGTACTAGCGATATGTTGCTGGAGATATTGGTTGAATTTGTGTAATGTTTTAAGTGCTAAATGTGCGTAATAGTACCTGTTGGGAAAGATATGGTTTAAGGCCTTTGAGAGTTGTTATTTTTGTTACATTATAAAAAGCATGTTGAAGTTGTCTGCTGAGGTTTGATTTGAGCAAAGTGTCACTGTCTATTTTTGTAAGTAGTTTTTACTTGAGGGGTGATTGTTCTTCGAAGCATGAGTTGCTTGTTGTTTGTGTGTGTACGACGATTCGAGTTTTTTATAATGCTATTGGCCTATTCGATGATGAGCTATGGAATATATAGGTTGAATCTTGCATGTGAATAGGTTAGCTGTAGCACTGTTGTGTGAAACTATTGGATGTAATTCTGAATTGAGTTGGTTATGTTGTAGTTGGGCGTGTTCTTAAAAGTTTTATAAATTGTTATGTGGAAAGCTTGTTATGTAAAGCATGCTGAAAGGTTATTTGTTGAAGCTTTTGTGTTCTATACGTTGCGAGCAGGTTAGCTGCTGTTAGAGTATGTGTTATTGAGGTTCATGATGCATTACAATCATACTGGATGATTTGTTGTGGATAGACGTTGCAGTTAGTTTAATAGGGAGCTAGTATTAGAATCTTGTTGGAGGCTAGAAATGTTATGTAGAGTTTGGATGTTATGCTAGAGGAACCAGTGAGTGTCAGGGCCCCGAGTACAAAGGTCGAGGGCTGATGCGGCATTATTGGGTGTCGAGGCTCCGGGAACAGAGGCTGGGGATCGATATACCAGTCTCAGTACGGAAGAATGTCGAGGCCCCGAGTACAATGGTCAAGGGTCGGCATGAAGGAACAAATCATTAAACATGCATGGCTAGTTGGGTGTCGAGGCTCGGGGTACAAAGGTAGGGGGTCGACACGCCAACTTGGTTAAGATGGGTTTCGAGGCTACGGGTACAAAGATCGGAGATCAATACACCAGTTTTGGTAGAGATGAGTGTCGAAGCCTTGGGTACAAAGGTCAAGGGTCGAATGCCAAGTTTATGTGAAGGAATGTTGGGACCTTGGGTACAAAGGTAAAGGACCGACACGAAGCGAAGAGGGAGATATGAAAAATTAAGGTGGCGACAAGGGTTAGGAAGTGCTGTTGTCGGGAGTTAGCGGGCTAAGAGGTGTGAGTGGTGTTATTCGGAATGTTTGGCGTCTGTTGTCAACCTTATAACTTGCTGACTATCTGAATTGTTAGTTTAATATATATGTAATCGTATTGCATATTGTATGTTTGGCATGCTGGTGGTGTGTAGTTAGTGAGGGCTACTTACGGAGTATTTTATATACTCGCCCCCCATCTCTACAATTATTGTTTTTCAGGTAAGGATTGGAGTTACAACCATGGTGGTGATGTGGGGAAGACTCGACTGAGGAAGGACCACTAGGCTGCATTGCACTCGTTTTCTTTTTCTGTTAGGATAGTCGTATTTCCTTTTTACTTATGGATGTACCAGTTTGGTGATGTTTAGGGATGGCTTGGTGGGTGCTGTCTGATGGGTCTGAACATTTTTAGCTCCTAGAGTAGATGTTATCTTTGTGCACTTAGACTTGTAACGAGTATTGACTACTGTTTAAAATAGGATTAAACATGAATTTATGTTTGTTTAGCCCATGGAGGGCGAGTTGATTCTTTGGTTATTGGAATAATTTTGGACCTTATGACTATTGTTAGTTTTCATTATCTGTTTTAAGGGCAAGGGTGTACATGTAGATGGTTAACGTTACCCTAGGTGCATTGTTGAAATTCGGGGGCGTTACAATACGCCGATGATATGATTGTAAAATCTCGTCTTGGAGAAGAGCATGTAGCCACATTATGCAAGTTGTTTGAACGTTTGAGAAAGTTTTAGCTTAAGTTCAATCCATCAAATGCATCTTTGGAGCTTATTCGGGAAAATTGTTAGGCTTTATTGTTAGTCAAGAAGGGATCAAGGTTTACCCGGACAAAGTCAAAACTATAGTTGAAATTAAACCTCTTCAAACTCAAAAAGAAGTCAGAAGCTTCCTCGGAAGATTGAATTACATAGCAAGGTTCATTTCACATTTGACAGCAACGTGTGAGTCGATTTCAAAGCTCCTTCGTAAAAGTAATATGATTAAGTGGAACAATGAATGTTAAATTGCATCTGACAAGATCAAGTGCCATATGCAAAATCTGTCAGTGTTTGTCCCCCCAATGCCAGGTTGTCCGTTCATTTTATATCTAACAGTATTAGATGAGTCTATAGGTTGTGTTTTAGGACAACATGATATCTCAGGCAAGAAGGAACGAGCCATTTATTAGTTGAGTAAGAAACTTACAAGCTATGAGGCTAATTATTCGTTACTCGAAAAGACGTGTTATGCATTAGCTTGGACACCTCATCGACTCAGACATTACATGTTATACTACACGACATGACTCATTTAAAAAATGGACCCAATAAAGTACATATTTGAAAAGCCATCATTATCAGGAAAAATTGTTGGCAAGTTTTGCTTTCAGAATATGATATAATTTATGTCATGAAAAAGGCGATCAAAGGAAGTGCTCTTGCAGATTATCTAGCAGATTCACCTTTGGGAGACTATGAACCAATAAGCCTAGATTTTCTTGATGAAAATATTGTGGAATAAAATAGGGAAAAGAAATCTCAGATCCCGACCTTTGGATTATGTTGTTTGACGGAGCTTTAAATGACCTGAAGCAGAAATTGGTGTAGTACTAATTTCTCTATAAAAGAAATTATTTCCGCTAACTGCCAAACTGTACTTCAATTGTACTAATAATATTGCAGAATACGAAGCGTGCAGTATGGAAATTCGAGTAGTGTGTGACATAAATGTTAAAAAATTACAAGTCTATGGAGATTCGTTACTAGTGATACACCAACTTAATGACGAATGAGAAGCTCAATACCATAAGTTGATTCCATATAAAAAGAACATACTAGACTTATGACAAGATTTCGTAACCGTCGATTTTGATCATATCCCACAAGAAAGCAATCAAATTCCTGATGCATGAGCAATATTGCCATCCATGTTTATTGTTGAGCTAAATGAAGAGGTAGAATCGATCAAGATCGAAAAGCAAAAAGTTCGTGCATACTGTCTCTATATTGAAGAAGAAATAGATGGAAAGTTCTGGTATTTCAACATTAAGCAATACATACATAATAGGGAATGTCTCGAGGGAATTTCAGAAAATGATAAGCGAACTTTAAGGAGACTCGCTATGAAATTCTTTTTGAATGGAGAAGTGTTGTACAAAAGGACTTACGATATGGTCTTCCCTGAAATGTGTTGATGCAAAAGAAGCAAACAGTATTATGAAAGAAGTCCATGATGTTATTTGTGGTACTCGCATTAATGGTCACATAATGTCTAGACAGATCCTTCGCACCGGATATTATTGGCTAACAATGGAGTCTGATTGGGTCAACTATGCTAGAGAATGCCATAAGTGTCAAATATATGTAAACAAGATTCATGCTCCAGCATCCACATTATATGTTTTGTCAGCATCCTAACCCTTTTCCATGTGGGGTATAGATATCATTGGCCCGATCGGGCCCAAAGCTACCAATGGACATCGCTTTATTCTTGTAGTCATTGATTCTTTCACAAAGTCTGTGGATGAAGCTTCATATCAGATTGTCACAAAGAATATGATCCTTAAATTCATAAAGAAATAATTGATTTGCCACTATGGTCTTCTAGAGAGAATAATCACGGATAACGCAAGAAATTTGAACAATAAGATGATCGATGAGATGTGCAAACAATTTTAGATTAAACATTTAAACTCGACAACTTATCGTCCGAATATGAACGTGGTAGTAGAGGCAGCTAATAAGAACATTAAAAAGATCATAAAAAAGATAACAACTACGTACAAGGATTGACATGAAATGTTTTCTTTTACATTATATGGATATCGTACAACAGTTCATACGTCGATTGAGGCAACCCCATGTTCATTAGTGTATGGCATGGAAACTGTTCTCTCATTAGAGGTTAACCTCGTTATTTAGAGGGCAACTTTATCAAAAGAAAATAATGCGAACTCATAAAAAGAAAATACATTATCATCATTTTCAAGAAGGAGATCTAGTATTGAAAAGAATACTTTCATTTCAAAAAAATCATCTAGGAAAATGGACTCCGAGCTATGAAGGTTTTTTTATGGTGAAAAAAGGTATTTTCAGGAGGAGCATTATTGTTGACAACCATGGATGAAGATGATTTGTCATTACCGATCAACTCATATTACATTAAGAGATACATTGCATGAAGCAGGAAGATACTTTACAAAAATTTTTACTGGGGCATTGGCAAGTTTGGAAGAACTATCTTTTGTTGTTTTCAACTTTTATTATCAAATACTTGTAATCTTTTCGTCATCAATAAGACCATACCTTTTGTTTCTTTTCAAATTCGATCATTTCTCATCTCATAGTATCTTTCTTTTTACCTATCGAATATGTCCTTTCTTTTGTCATTCTTTTCTCTCTTTTAAATTTAATTCTTCATCATCTTAAAGTTACGCACCTTTACTATCAAAATCATGATCTTGTCCATCCATCCCAATTTCTGCTATGACTATATACTATGTTGAGAATGTAAAATAGGATAGTAAAAAAAAAAAGGTGATGAGATGTCATAAGCATTGATACAATAAAAGTCTAATAAGATGAGTGTAAAGTTTCAGAATAAGACAAAACATCCAACGTGTTGGATCTCGCTCAATCAAATAAGGACAAGTTGTAGAATACCGATCATAAGGTTCTTGTTAAGAAGATTGTGTTCATCCATGATTCGTTGAAACATACATATCGAAAAGTAATGCAGTTTAGAGGTTAATATTTGGCAAAAACAAAAAAAAAAAGTTTTTGAAAAATTAGCATCGGGGCAATTGCGATTGAGAAGCTTTTACATCACATTTTTTATATGGCATATGCCTATCTCTAAAGAGAGTGTCTCGTAAAACATTACTTGCTTGTGTTAACCTTGTAGTTGACAGTAAGTGTTTACCACTGACTATCCATAAATATCAGTTGATAGTGATATCTATAAATATCAAATATCGGTTGACAACGATATCTATAAATACAAAATATCGGTTCACAGTGATATTTACAAATATCAAATATCGGTTGACTGTGATGTTTATAAATATTAAATATTGGTTGACATTGATGTCTATAAATATCAAATATCAGTTGACAGAGACATCTATAAATATCAAATAGCAGTTGAAAGATATGTCTATAAATATCAATTGACACTTAGCATACTTCTAGTTGTCCTTCGTCTCTTATCTATTATTCGATGAAAGTAGAATATCAAACAAATTGAAGTCTACATTTTTTTCCACCCTTTAATTTTATAAGGATGAACACATGAGAGCAAACTGTAGACCCCTGAATTTGTCCGACCTTCCATTTCATTATTCTTTTTATTTTATTTTTATTTAGTTTTTATTCATAATAATTCTCTTTCAAGAATATTTATTTTTCTTTATGGCAAATATTTTACTTCTTTGATGTTTTATATAAAAAAAAAAGAAATAAAATTAAAAAAAATATATCAAAAGTTAAACAATAAAAAAGGATCTTTTGATTCCTTGTTTTCTTAAAATAAAATCTTTTAGGTAAAATAAAATAAAATATTTCTTCTGGAAAAACTTTTAAATTTGATTTGTCAAAATTGGTAAAAAAAAAATCAATCTTGTAATTAATCATTTATCTTATTTTCTTTTCTTCTAAATATTAGTATATTAAATATAAAAATTGTTTTGTTTAAAGGTTTGATATTTTTCTTAAATGATCAAGACTCTTGTTTGTTATAAACAGGGGTAGGGTTTTAGAGAAAAAGGGGAGGAATCGATATTTCCAAAAAAAAACTCAGCCACCTAGATTGACATTTACTCATCGGAAGAATTGACAATTAACATCAACTTTCTATTAAATGATTTATAAAAATTAACGATAAGAACTAAAATAATTTTTCTTAATATAAAATTCAGAGACAAAAATAAAACAAGTATGAAAGCGTTTTTCCTAAACCAAAATAGGTTATATTTAAAATATAGATTCGCACTCTTTAATTTGTGCTATCAATTATTAAGATTTCAAAAGGCTTTATTTTAGACATTGTATGTAACTTTACACAAGCTTAAAGTAGTAGAATTGGAAAAAACTAAGGAAAGATTCTGAAAGATGAAACTCTCGATTGATTGTGACACTTGGAAGGTTAAGTTCATCATAGAAATGTTGAAAATCTTTTCAAGATATACAGGCTGTCACGTTTACTCTTGTAGAAAAGGGATAAAAAATTTGTAGATGTTGTAGGGAGATTTTCATGTACTATTGGATCAAGATGTGTAAAAAACTCCTCAAGCATATCTAGTTCTGAGCAATCTAATTATGTAGTAAGTTTTCAAGACAGAGAGACTGTCACGTTTACTCTTATAGAAAAACGATTCAAAATTTGTAGATGTTGTAGGGAGATTTTCATGTACTATTGGATCAGGATGTGTAAAAAGCTCCTCAAGCATATCTAGTTCTCGATGAAATAAATCTTCAAAACAATCTAATGATGTAGTAAGTTTTCAAGACAGAGAGGCTATCACGTTTTATAGAAAATGGATTCAAATTTGTAGATATGTAGGGAAATTTTCATGTACTATTAGACCACGACGTGTGAAAAGCTCACTACAACAAATCTGCTATTTCATGACGGGCATTGCCCAACATTAACATTAACCATGTCGGTCACTGACCGACATCTATACGAGTGTCCTTGTTTCCCATTCATGTCAGACAGTTTTAAGGTCGGGCATTGCCAGTCATGTATATTTTCTTTCCATCCGGACATGGCCGTCATGAAACGACCCTTTTAAGGTCGGGCATTGCCTGTCATGTATAGCATTTTCCATGACGGACGTGCCGTCATGAAAGAATAACCATGACGGGTGACGACCGACATCTTTATGACTGTCCTTGTTTTGTGATCGTCATTGTTTGTACGCCATTGTTTGTACGTCATCTTTTGTGTGACATTGTTTGTACGTCACTGTATCTACATCGATATGTGCGTCATGGAATGACTATATTTCG
>NW_019104620.1:341017-351313 GCF_001995035.1 Momordica charantia
GTAAGGTTAATCTACTGTTATTATTTCTTGCTGCCTATCTGTTGTTTCTGCTATTGTTTTGATGTGGTTGTGATTACGAGCATGCCGATGTGTTTAGTTAGGGAGGGCTACTTACGGAGTATGTTATGTACTCACCCCCCCTCCTTTACCTTATTTGTTGCAGGTGTGAACAGGGTCGACCGTGGTGATGACGTGGAGGAGGTCTGACTGAGGAGAGATCACTAGCTGTGTTGGTTAGGATAGTGGATAATGTTGTGCATTGCAGGCAGCATTAAAATCTTATTGCTATACACAAAAAAGAAAACTAGACATTTGGTTAACTCGCGGGACACTTTCTTTTTCTATTCCCGCAACTTAGGTGGATTATTGTTTTGCGGATATTTTACTATTCGAATTACTGGTGTATTTTGGATTACTAGATAAAACGATCATTTTCTTTTGATTGGATTCCTAGCCACTGAGGCGGGCATTATTTTCTTGTGGACATTACATTATTGAGTACCTCCATATTGTATGTTGCATTATGAGGACATTATATTATACGTTACCTTAAGTAGGAGGGTTTTAGGAAGTGTTATAGGACTGTTACCTCGTTACACGTGTCAAAAAAATTCGGGTCTTTACATTTTCGCAAAATCTTTTATAAAACGGCGGTAGAAACCCGCGTGTCCTAAGAAACTTCTAACACCTTTTATAGTAATGGGCGGGGTAGTTTGGCAATCAAGTCTATTTTAGCCCTATCGACCTCAATTCCTTTTCGTAAAATTTTGTGACCTAGGACTATATCTTCACGTATGATAAAATATCACTTCTCCCAATTAAGCACAAGGTTAGTCTCTTCACATCTTTTTTAAAACATTCTCTAAATTCTCTAAACAAACATCAAACGACTCACCAAATACAGAAAATGCATCCATGAATATCTCTATCGTGCTTTCTACCATGTCAGAAAAAATAACGGTCATGCATCTCTAGAAGGTGGAAGGAGCGTTACAAAGACCGAACGGCATCCTCCGAAACACAAATGTCCCGTAAGGACACGTAAAAGTGGTCTTTTCTTGGTCTTCCAGAGCTATTGTAATCTGGTTGTAACCAGGATACTCGTTTAGGAAGCAATAGCACTCCTTCCCTGCAAGACGATCAAGCATTTGGTCAATAAAGGGTAATGGAAAATGGTCCTTTAGAGTTATCTTATTTAGGCGACGGTAGTCCATACACACTCTCCACCGTCCTTGTCTGGATTAACTCATTGTCACCATTGGTAATCATCGTCATACCACCCTTCTTGGGAACGCATTAAACCGGGCTGACCCAGCTACTGTCTAAAATGGGGTAGATCACCCCAGCGTATAACCATTTTATTATTTCTTTCTTTACCACCTCTTTCATTTTGGGGTTGAGCCTCCTTTGCCTTTCAATAGAATTAGTGGCTCCTTCTTCTAAGATGATTTTGTGCATGCAAAAGGTAGGGCTAATTCCTATTATGTCTGCTATGGTTAATCCAATAGCTCTCTTGTACTTAGACAAAACCTGCAAAAGCAAAGATTCATGTCTATTAGACAAATACGTAGAAATGATAACGGCAAAGTATCGTTTAAACCCAAATAAGCATATTTTGAATGAGAGGGTAAAGGTTTCTTCTCCAGTTCTGGAGGTTAAATGTTGGAAGGTTGCAAGGCCTTGAAATCAGCTACTGTTGTCTGCAAAAACTCGAAGTGCTCAAATGATGTCAACTGGCGCAATTTTTTGGTTTTTCTTTTGTGGCCTCCAAATCTGCTTCTAAGTCTTCCACAATCATCTCCTGGAGTCCCTCCATGATTGCCCATATTGCAGAGCAGTCTTTGACTTCGTCCAGGAGCTGCATCACATCAAGGACGTTGAAGGTGACTTGCTCATCATTGACCTTCACAGTGATCTCTCTTTTCCTCACATTGAATACCGTGTCTCCAGTTGCTAAAAACGGCCTCCTAAGAATGATCGACACCTCAAGATCTACTTCACAATCCAAAATTATGAAATCGGAGGGAAAAATAAACTTAACAACCTTAACAAGCACATCTTTTATTTTCCCTTCTGGTTTCTTTATGGACCTATCAGGTAAAGTCACAATAATGGGACGAGCTTTTCCTATATCTAGCTCTTTAAAGACAGAAAGAGACATAAGATTAATGCTTGCCCCTAAGTCACACAATGCTCTCCCTAGATTTTAACCAAACTATCGAGCAAGGGATAGTAAAACTACCTGGGTCCTTACACTTAACAGACAATGGATTCCTTAGAGCATCACTACTGCACTGTGTTAGGGCTATCGTCTCATGCTCTCCTAACTTCTTATGCCTAGAAATAATATCTTTCAAAAACTTGGTTTAGTTAGGTATTTATTCTAAGGCATCTATGAGAGTTATATTTATATGCAACTGTTTTGGAATCTCAAAGAACTTCTTAAAATGACTATCCTGATTTTTCTTAACTAGTCTTTGAGGGATAGGTGGAGGAATCTTAACGTTGGTACCTGCGGAGTAGTGCAAGGCACTACTTGCTTATCTTTGTCGACCTTCTTACCTATCTTTTCTGAACTTACAGGTTCTGCTTTCTCTTCTGGTTATGGAGTAGAGGTGGATGCAGGAACTGGTGTAACTGCATCGATTTCTTCGTCTGGAAATAACTCAATCCGCTTCTCATGATGACCGCCTTACACTGCTCCTTACTTTCACGATCTCGCTTCGGATTCTTTATGTGTCCTGGCAATGTACCTTGTGGTCTAGATTTTAGGTCATTCGCTATCTGCCTCAATTGCATCTCCAAGCTTCTCATCGCAGCATCATTCCTTGTCATGTATTCCTCCATCATGGCCTCCAAGCGGTCATTCGCTATATGCCCCACTTGCATCTCCAAGCTTCTCATCGCAACATCATTCCTTGTCATGTATTCCTTCATCATGGCCTCCAAGCTTGCATTGTTACCACTTTGCTGAGTGTTATTTTGAGCTCTTTGTTGATTGTATTGTTGTGGCGGCAACGCTGGTTGCGTAGGGAAACCAGGAGAAGTGTAGTTTTGCTTGTATTGTTGAGCGGGTGCTTACGCACTGCTACTTGCTACTCCTTGGTTACTCCAAGAGAAGTTTGGATGGTGCCTCCAACCAGGGTTGTAGGACAATTCTCATACAAGTGGTTATCACCACAATAAATACTAGATATATTTGAAATTTGTAAAACAGGAGATGGTTCAAGAATCGCCGCTAAAGTGGCGGTTTTTGTTTCCGTCTCCATTGTCAGTTGCGTCAACATCTGGTTCATATCGCCATTTGGGCTTGCATTGATGCTACTGTGTCCAACTCAAAGATTTCGGCTGATACTTGCTTCTTTGGCAATGACCTTCCTATTTCTCCTTGGTCATTAATATTTGTCATCTTGTTCAAAATATCAACGATCTCATTTACCGACTTTTCTAATAATGAGCCATTGGCTACGATGTTCAACATCATTCTCGATGAACAATCCATCCTCTATAGAACTATTCTATTTACACACATGAGGGCAATCCATGGCTCGGGCATCTTCTAAGTAACTCCTTGAAGCGCTCCCAAGCTTATTGAATTACTTCGTTCTCCTTTTGTCGAAAAGAAATAATGTCTTCTCGAAGGTCTGCGTTGTAGTCAAGTATGGTACTTTACCAAAAATTTCTCTGTCAGTTCCGCCCATGTGGTTATAGAATTTGGTTCCAGGGCGTTTAGGCAAGTCCTTGTACCGTCCCTGAGAGGAAAAGGAAATATGTTTAGTCTTAGTGCATCTTCAGATATACCAGGAAGTTGAAATGCATTAGCTATTTCAATAAAAGATTTGAATTGGGAGTAAGGATCTTCATTCGTCAATCCTCTGAACTGGACCATCATTTGCAACATCTGGAACATGACTGGCTTAAGCTCGAATTGTGTGACTTGGGGTAAAAGATTACTTATCCCTGAATTTAAGTTGTGGAATGCATGAGTGACATAGTTCCGCATGGCTACATCTCGATTATGTGCTAGAAGGATCAGATTAGAAACTTCTCCTGCTGTTCGGTTTGTTGCTCCTTCACCTGCCATATCTTTGTTCACAGGTGGATCTTGTGGAGGTGGAGGATCTCGTGGATTTCTATTCATCTCGATGGTCTCTTCTTCAACTTCTTTCTCTTTTTTATTTTCTCTTTCTTTTCTCAACCTCTGCTCACGCCTTATCCTCTTAAGGGTCCTTTCAATCTCTAGATAAAAGGTCAACCAACTAGACCCTAGATAAAATATTCTTCTATTTTGACATTTACTCATCAGAATAATTGATAATTAACATCAACTTTCTATTAAATGATTTATAAAAATTAACCATAAGAACTAAAATAATTTTTCTTAATATAAAATTCAGAGACACAAATAAAACAAGTATGAAAGCATTTCCTCAACCAAAATAGGTTAATTTTAAAATATAGATTCACACTCTTTCATTTGTGCTATGAATTATTAAGATTTCAAAAGGCTCTATTTTAGACATTGTATGTAACTTTACACAAGTTTGAAGTAGTAGAATTTGAAAAAAAAAAACTAAGGAAACATTCTGAAAGATGAAACTCTCGATTGATTCTTTGTTTGTGACACTTGGAAGGTTAAGTTCATCAAAGGAATGTTGAAAATCTTTTCAAGATATAGAGGCTGTCACGTTTACTCTTGTAGAAAATGGATACAAAATTTTTAGATGTTGTAGGGAGATTTTCATGTGGATCAGGATGTGTAAAAAGCTCCTCAAGCATATCTAGTTCTCAATGAAATAAATCTTATGAGCAATGTAATGATATAGTAAGTTTTCAAGACAGAGAGACTGTCACGTTTACTCTTACAGAAAAACTATTCAAAATTTGTAGATCTTGTAGGGATATTTTCATGTATTATTGGACCAGGACATGTAAAAAGCTCATAAGCATATTTAGTTCTTCATGAAATAAATCTTCCAAACAATCTAATGATGTAGTAAGATTTCAAGACAGAGAGGCCATAACATTTATTCTAATAGAAAAAGGGATTCAAAATTTGTAAATGTTGTAGGGAGATTTTCATGTACTATTGGATCATGATGTGTAAAAAACTCATCAAGCATATCTAGTTCTCAATGAAATAAATCTTATGAGCAATCTAATGATGTAGTAAGTTTTCAAGACAAAGAGGCTGTCACGTTTACTCATATAGAAAAACGATTCAAAAATTGTAGATCTTATAGGGAGATTTTCATGTATTATTGGACCAGGACATGTAAAAAGCTCATCAAGCATATTTAGTTCTTGATGAAATAAATCTTCCAAACAATCTAATGATGTAGTAAGATTTCAAGACAGAGAGGCCATAACATTTACTCTTATAGAAAAAGGGATTCAAAATTTATAAACGTTGTAGGGAGATTTTCATGTACTATTGGATCATGATGTGTAAAAAACTCATCAAGCATATCTAGTTCTCGATAAAATAAATCTTCAAAACAATCTAATAATGTAGTAAGTTTAAAAGACAAAGAGGCTGCAACGTTTATTCTTGTAGAAAATAGATTCAAAATTTGTAGATACTGTAGGGAGAATTTCATGTACTATTGGATTAGGATGTGTAAAAAGCACCTCAAGCATATCTAGTTCTTGATGAAATAAATCTTCAAGACAATCTAATGATGTAGTAAGTTTTCAAGACAGAGAGGCTATGACGTTTACTCTTGTAGAAATGGATTCAAAATTTATAGATACTATAGGGAAATTTTCATGTACTATTGGACCACGATGTGTGAACAACTTCTCAAGCATGTTGTTAGGACTTTCTCTACCTTTAAAAAGATTATAGACTCATGCAAGTAAGCACAGTCACAAGTAATACTTGAGAGTAATCCAAGGTCGAATCCTCATGGACTTGTTACTTTCAAAACAGCTTTTAAGAAGTGAATGGTTCAAATATGCAATTATGGTTTATGGAGAAAATAGTGGTGAAATGTTGTTGTTTGGGGATTTAACTATCAAGCAATTTAATAAGACTCAACCTCTTTGCTTTATGGAGAAAATAGTTTTGATGCAAAACATGGAAAACACACTTTGTTGGAAAAATGCACAAGGGGCAATTCTAGCTTTTCTTGGGAATCTCAATTCTACTCTTTCACTACCGTTTTTGGTTGCTGCAGAGGCTAGGGTAACCTACAATCATATGTCTATGTGGGATTATAATCCTATAGAATATTTATCAACTCATTTGCTTTATGGGTCAGAGGGCCTATGTCTAGGACCATATTTTATGCGCTTATGTCTAAGTCACATCCCATATTGGTTTTCTATTATTTTACCTAACTCACCCTTCTCAGGGTTGGGCTTTAGTGTATAAATGAAGTTCCTACTGGCCAAATGGAAAAAAGACGTAAAGAGAACTTTTTAGAAACCAACAAAAAAAAGTGCAAGGTACAATTCTGGGCAAATTCCGAGCGTGTTGAAAATCAAACCATTTTGACTAAGGCTTTCCACAAAGAGGTTGATAACTAATTGAGAACATTTTTAAAGGAAAGAAAATGCACGAAAACATAAAGGAAGTATTTTTCATTGAATTAAAACGAATAAACGAGCCATACAATGGGTTCTAGCTTGACCATCTTCTCTCTCGAGCGTGAGGGAGTGTAAACTCGCTAAAGAACTAAAGAAGAATATAATAAATGCAGAACAGAATTAAGAACTTGAATTAAAATCAATACGGAAAGCAAAAGTATGAAAATACAAGGAAATAACAACTAAAATATAAATCTAAAGCCTAAGAACGAGTTTTACAATGAAGGAGAAAGTAAATGAAGCTGAAAACGAGCTTGGTATGGATGATTTGCTGCTGGATGAATGACTTTCTTATATACACCCTTGAAGTTGTTGAACTTTCCACCATTTTAAGTGGGAATGATTTTAGATACACCGAACCACTCTCATTTAACTTAGACTCGCGATTATAACTTTGATTCAAACACATAGAAAATGTCTTCCTTGTCTTTCATTAATCAAAACACACGTTTTGGCAAGTTGGTATCCAAAATTGCGCCAGGCGCAATTCCTGTAAAACATAAAACTATTATTTTCTTCTAACTTTGACCGCATTTTTCTCATATCTTTCCTAAAGTACCATAGTTCGACTTTTATGCAGAAATGTTCTATGTATGTTCTGCTTTAAGAATATGTATTACTTTTTGGCAAATAATGATGGTAAAAAGGTCAAAATTGTGGTCAAGTAGGCCTACCGACACATGTTTCTACAGTAAAAAGTCAATCCTAACACATATCTAGTTCTCGATGCAATAAATCTTCCAAACAATCTAATGATGTAGTAAATTTTAAAGCTAGAGAGGCTGTAATGTTTACTTTTGTAGAAAAATGATTCAAAATTAGTAGATGTTGTAAGGATATTTCATGTACTATTGGATCAGGATGTGTAAGAAGCTCCTCAAGTATATCTAATTCTCGATCAAATAAATCTTCCAAACAGTCTAATGATGTAGTAAGTAAGATAGAGAGGCTGTCACATTTACTGTTGTAAAAAAGGGATTCAAAATTTGTAGATATTGCAAGGAGATTTTCATGCACTATTGGATCAGAATATGTAAAAAGCTCCTCAAGCATATCTAGTTCTTGACGAAATAAATCTTCCAAACAATCTGATAATGTAGTAAATTTCAAGACAAAGAGGCTGTCACGTTTACTCTTGTAGAAAACCGCTTCAAAATTTGTAGATATTGTAGAGAGATTTTCATATACTATTGGACCAGGATGTGTAAAAAGCTCCTCGAGCATATCTAGTTCTCGATGCAATAAATCTTCCAAACAATCTAATGATGTAGTAAATTGTCAAAGATAGAAAGGTTGTCACGTTTACTCTCATAAAAAATGGATTCAAAATTTATAGATGTTGTAGGGAGATTTCATGTACTATTTGATCAAGATGTGTAAATAGCTCCTCAAGTATATCTAATTCTCGATGAAATAAATCTTCCAATCAGTCTAATGATTTAGTAAGTAAGACAGAGAGGCTGTCACACTTACTGTTGTATAAAAGGGAATCAAAATTTGTAGATATTGTAAAGAGATTTTCATGGATTAGAATGTGTAAAAAGCTCCTCAAGCATATGTAGTTCTCGATGCAATAAATCTTCCAAACAATTAATGATGTAGTAAATTTCAAGACAAAGAGGCTGTCACGTTTACTCTTGTAGAAAAGCAATTCAAAATTTGTCGATGTTGTAGGGAGATTTTCATGTACTATTGGATCAGGATGTGTAAAAAACTACTTAAGTATATCTAATGATATTGTAGGAAGATTTTCATGTACTATTGGATCAGGATGTGTAAAAAGCTCCTCAAACATATCTAGTTCTCAATGAAATAAATCTTCCAAACAATCGAATGGTGTAACAAGTGAAGCAAAGTCATGATAATGTTGCTCGAAAATGCAATCTCTTGGAAAATGGGTGTGGAAAAATGAAATACATGCTTTAAGTTAGAGGAAATGGACATAAATCTCTCTAGTGCAAATTCTTGAAACGAAGTCCAAATCACGTCATTAGACTTGTCACACAAATATCTATTTAACTCATTTTCATAGTCGTACCGTACTGAGAAAGACAATTTAAAAAAAAAATCAATCATAGATGTGAACAATGCCTCCAATCTTTGAGGTGACTGAACCACTCTACGCACTTTTTAATTCAATAATCAAATTACAATTCTTTAACACTTGAGCTAATTTTGAGCCTATCTTTACTCCCAAATGAAATAATTTGACCTAGAGAATAGAAAGTTTGACCATATTCTACTTCATGTAGATCATTCGCTTATCTTAGAAACCTTGTAGCCACTACCAAAACTTCGACATTTGTTGGAGCTACTGTGATGGTTTTGCATCTATTGTGCATTAGATTTAATTGCAACACACTAACGATTCTAGTCTTTCTCGTCCCTAACGATCCCTATATTAGTTCAATGGTGGATTTGTGATTGAAATTGAATCTAGCTTTGTAAAGCATGACAGGACTGCCTTCATTTGAGAGGCAGTCAATAACGATAGAGAATAAGCATCAACTTCATACATGTTGTCATTTTCAATGTTATGTTGTGCAAGGAATGATAATATAGGTAAATATTATTGAATCTTACAAATTTAAAGAGCAAGAAAAGAAAAAGAAATGTGTGTATATCTTGAACTAGAGCAAGAAAGCGTAGAAAGAAACATGTACTTGTTGGTGCAAATTCATATTGAGAAAATCTTCAAGTGACAGCTAAAATAATTTAATTAAATAATTCAAAAGTATGTGACTAGTTTGTGGGTAAAAACAATTTTAAAAACAAATAAGATAAATGTAATTTTGATGTGTTTGGTAAATGAATTCTCACCTAGAGATTTAATGTTTGATTTGTGTTGGGAATTACAAATAACAGAGGTAAATGGAGTAAATATCGAGAAACAAGCACGTAATCAATTAGGTTGAAGCGCAGCTATCTCGCTCTCTTTAAAGAGAATCAAGCCCTCTGCGGTGTGTATTTCTTTATCAACCACCGGTGCAGCAGGTATTCTCTAGCATGTCCCCTCCAGGATACAACAACCCAACTGAAACGTTGTGTAGCTCAAACCACCCTGCAACTAGAGGTTAAGCTCAAAGCTCCACAACAAAGAACACCCCTCCTTTGGCCAATCGCTCTTAAAAGAGCAAAGTAGAGAAAGTAACAAATATAGAAGGTATGTTGAATGAGTTGTATTGGTATATATTTTGAGAGTATAGGAAGAGAGGTATTTATAGGAAATGTAGAAGTAGTAACTTAACATAAAATTAAGTAGAAAAATCATTAACCTCTCTTCAAATAAATAGCAAATACGTTTGATAAAACTCTCTGTTGAAACTCTTAAATTAAATATAAATATAAAACTCATATTTAATTAAATATTAAAATGTTATATTAATTTGACTAATACATAGACTTGTTTGTGTATATGATATGTTGAATATATTTCATGTAAATTCTTGATGTATGTTACTGATTTTAGTATAAACTAATGAGTTAGCAGGTTCATCAAATTCTCTTAGATCATATCATTGGGCAATTATATTTTTCAAGTGCAAGAATCTAAGATTAGCAAATCACACTAGAATTCAGAAAGGGGGAGAATAATTTCCTAAGTGAAAAGATTAAGTCGAGAGACGGAGAAAGACGTGGTGAGGAGAAGTTGTTTGAATTTAGTTAAATTTTAATTGATCTACAAATATAGGTAAAATTGTTAAG
>NW_019104620.1:394939-414768 GCF_001995035.1 Momordica charantia
TTGGATTTTGGACTCTTTGTAATAGTTTTGTACTCTTTTATATGGTTTTGGACTGATTTGAATGGTTTTTTTATTAAACTATTTTGACTTGATTTGGAGAGTTTCAATTATTTGTTTTGGATTATTATAAATTATTTATAATTAATTTTTTTTTTTGTGAAATCTTTATTAATTAAATTGAAACTTATAATTTAATGTTTAATTATTAATAGATAAAATAATTGATATAAATGAAGTACTCCAACAACAATAAGAAAATAAATATCCTTTCTCAATAATTTTTCTAAAAACAAAGTAAAAGTTAATCATTGACCATGGAAATATAAAGCAAATGAATAAATGGAAATAAGTAAGAAACGTTAGGGTGCTGGTTGGTAATCAGAAAATATAAATTTGAAGGTAAGGAATTAAATGAAAATCATAGTTGTATTCTTTATTTTTAGTGGTTTCAGATATGTGTTTGGAAGTAGATTTGGTAATTGAATCTCAATTTAAAAAAATTGTTAAATGTGTGTTTAATAATATATTTGTAAAAGTAGTTACAAAATAAATTTTTGTTTAATCGAAACTTATATTGATTAATTTATTAACAATTTTTTGTGAATTTTGCATAATTATTACTGTACAAGGTTATATAATTTAAAATACATTATATTTTACATGTTTGAATTTTAACCAACATAAAATGAGTTTATAATATGAAGTAATATATTTATCAAAGTTTTTATGATCTTAAAAATTTTAAATTATGAATTTGAAAATATAAAAAAGTCGTTTTTAGAATTTCTACGGTTTGGATCACAGAATCTAAAAATAGTTTTGAAAAACGAATCTCAGAATAAGATTCCAACCTCAAATTCTGTCTGAATTGGGAGCTGTCAAGAAAGATGCATAATATGTAGGATGTGTTACAAAAAATACCTAATGAATTTTAATTTAAAAATACCCTTATCTAAAAGTTATAATAGTTGATCACCTTTTATAAATGTTTAAGGATATATTTCATAGGTGTTTCAAAAGATGTCATTCCAACAAACATCGGTTAATATTTCGAATTTTAAACGAAAAGTAGTCATCGTAGAATGTGAAATGATGTGGTAATTAAAGGAAGCTTATCGAGAACAATTAGTTGTTGCTAGTAAAAAAAGTTCCTGAATAATAACAATGACGAACTCACAATTGACCGTGTTAAAGGTCAAGTTTGTTGAAGTGACAAGCAAGCTTCCATTAATTGACATGTATTCTGCCATGTCAGTTTTATGTTCAAATAAACTGATATCTGATCAAAAGTATATTTTGAAACATTTATGAGATGTAAAAGATAGTATTAAAACTCTTAAAAAGATGAGATTTTAAAAATAGAGGCAAAGTTTTAGGGTTTTTTTTTATTATTTGGCCAAAAATTTAATAGTAAAAAGAAAGCATGGCTACCATTTATTTTGTTCATAAAAAGATGGAGCCTGTACTATTATTAAAAAAAAAAAAAGATTAAAAAAGAAAATCTATTCCGTTGCCGGGACTTGAACCCGGGTCTCTTGGGTGAGAGCCAAGTATCCTAACCAACTAGACTACAACGGAATTTGAAACTGAAATGGGAAAAGGTTAATATCTAGTCAAAAGGAGGAGAGAAACAAACTCATTTTTCTTTTATTTTTTCTCCATTCTATATTTTAATTTCTTTGGACTTTTCTAAAAAAAAATATATATATTTTTTAAATTTAGGATTATTGAAACTAATTCCTAAAGTGGGATAAGTAATCGTGATTTGGGTTAAATTAGATACGTATGATGCGGTTCAATATAAATGGTAAGAATTGTAGTACACGATTTAAAGTAAATGTAGTTCTTATTGACAAATCTAGAACCATGTAGAGTGGACAAATAAATTGTTTGTTGATCGAGTTAGATGATCCCTTAATCGAGACTCATCTAATTTTATTCTTCCCTCCCTCTTCCCTCCAAACCAAAATTGTTTTCTCTCTTTAACTTGCGAATTTGCAGTCACCGCGATAAGTTTTTTTTCCTTCCTTTCTATCGTTAGTACTAGATTTTTTTGTAGTATTGTTTTGGACTGTTTTGAACTGATTATAAAGTATATTTAGTCTCGTTTATAGTAGATTTTTTCTTCTCTTCCTTTTTTTTTATTGTTTTGGACTATTTTGTGTATTATTATTATTATTATTTTTTTAGATTCATTTGGACTGTTGTGCGTATTGCATTAGTTATTTTTATATGTTTTTGGACTAATTAAAATGTTTTTTGAATTGTTGATTTGAATAGTTTTGGATTCATTTGGATTTTCGGACTATTAGTTTTGTTTTGTACTCATTTGGAGAGTTTCAATTGTTTGTTTTTAATTATTACTAAATAAAATAATTAATATAATGAGCATCCCTCCATTATACAATTTTTTCCCAAATCTCATGATTCATGCATGGCTTGTACAAAGGAAATCAACTAGGATGGTTATTAATATCTCTCAAGAATTCACATTAGAAACAATAAAACACAATTGAACTAACAAGCTAAGTTTCAAAATCTCACCTACTACAGCTTCAACGTATGTATTTTCTACTCGAACCCAACTCGGCCTCTATAGGCGATGTGATGAAGACATTAGGAAAAAGCATTAGTTTGTAGACAAATATAGACCTATATTATACGGGTCATTTGATTTTGCTAGTAATAAATCGATATACATACATATATATATATATGTTAGCATATGAAGCATATCTACCCTTATAACTAATACTTCAATATTATATGGTCATAAATTTTGTAATGTTAAATCTTACGTGTTATTTTATGGGTTGCTTACAATATTACGAGTGATAGGAAATATATTTTTGGTATATGCTATATACAATTTGTAATAAAAAATATATATTATATAACTTAATAATTTAGTATATATTATATAATCTATTAGAAGAGATATATGTGTATCATATTAATAGATTAAATTAAAAGGTATATAATGGTCGTCGGAGAAGAGGGAATTAAGACACCAAAAATTTTAATGTGTCATCGAAAAATAAAAATAAGCCATTAAAAGAAACGTGTCCTTGAAAAAGTAGAAATAGTCGTCGGAATAAAATGGTGAAATTGTGAGATTTTAGTGAAAAATGACGAACATGATGAAATCATGAGATCTTATACCATGTTTACTTACCCGGAATCAGAATGGGAATGAATCAGAATAAAAATCAATCGGAATGAAACCAATCAAAATGGAAATGCTATTTCTTTGATATTGTTTACGATAAATTTTCTGTAATCGGAATCAGAATTCCTTTGATGTTGTTTATTAAAATTGTCTGGAATCAAAATCGAAATCAAATATATACCAATTACTAGTATACCCGTTTCTTCTTTCTAGTTAATTATAAATACATTATTCTGCTATATTTTTTTAATAACAATAACAATAAATTTTAATTTATTTTATTACTATATGATTGATAATAGTAAATATTTTTTGTTATAACAATGTATTTAATATTAATAATAATGAATAATTAAAATAAAATTACATCAACTAAAATAATTTTTTATTAGATTTGATATAAACTATTATTAAATTTTATTATGCTAATATTCAATAATAATAAATTCTATTTTAAAAAATCTATTAATATTAATTAATAATAACAAATTAAAAAAAATAAAATATTATTTTATAATATTTTACAATAAAATAATACCAACCATTAAAAGTTGTATAAATTTTTCAAGCAGGCCACGTGGATTGGTCAGGGTCTTCTTCGGCTAATCATACCTCGATCCCGAAGTGATGAGTTCCACAGCAATAGCTTTGAAGATGGTAGCCAACACTAGGATTTGGGAAGGATATACATAAGAGAAACTTATTGTTTCAAAGCGGCGAAAACTCTCGCGAAATTACCACGGCAAAACCTCGAGATACTTTTCACTTGTCTTCTACGAGTCTGAGATCAGAAAAAATATTAGTAATAGAAATAAAAAATAAATAAATTAAAAAGTCATGGGTCTCATTAATAAGGAGAGAGAAAAGGTAAAAGCAGTAAAATAACCTAATAATTATGTGGCTCCATAGAATAAAAAATGAGAATGTGATTGATTAGGGTGCAGTAATGAGATTGCACCTTTTTAGAGGATGAGATTCCCAAATTTGAGGTAGGCCCCATAATTTAATTGCATTTTGTTAAACACCATCAAAGTGAATGAAAAATTCATTCCCAAAATACGGTAAATAGTTTTTAAAGATTTTGGTAATTGTTGTATTAAAAAAAAGATTTTGGTAATTAAGATCCAAATTAATGAGAATAATTGAATTTAAAACTTTCTATATTTGTTGAAGGATTTATTAAATACAAACATTAAATAATAAATAAAATAATATTAGTTCATTTGGGAAATAATGTATTTTAAAAATATAATGAGATGATATTTATTAAGGGTAATTTGAGAACATAAAAATTTAATTCAAATCTTTAAGTCTACCTTTGTAAATATTAAAAAGAAGGGACATTTCTCATATCTAATATGATTCACTAGATACATTTTTGAAATAGTTAGAAAAAAAGAAAGAAAAGAAACAAAAAAAAAATTAATGACATAATTCATGAACTTGAAACAAACAACGATAAGAAGAAAGACTTCATAAGATATCAAAGTGAGTATAACTCAAACACCATAAGATTTCAACCGACAAAATTTAAAATGATGGGTAATTAATGGTATCTTATTGCGAACTAGCAGATACTACAACAGATTTGAAGTTTAATGAGGTAAAAAGAATTCAGGAATAGAAACAGTGACGAACTCACAATTGATCATATTAAAGAACAAATTTGTTGTGGTAAAATTTAATTGGACACGTAATTCACTTTATGTCGTGTTTAACTTTCCGTTCAAAATATTAACAGATGTTTGCTCTTAGGGTAACTTTTAAAACATTTATAAAAGGTGAAAATATTGAAACTTTTAAAAGATAAAAAGGTTTTTGAAACATCAGAAAAACATCAAGGTAGTCCGGAGCCCATGTTCATACAATATTCCACTCATAAAATTTCATTGTATATTTTTTTTTAATCTATAATATGTAGTTTTTTATGATGCATAATTTCTTTAATACGTAGATGAGAGTGTCATATATATGTTTCTTTCTACACTGAAAAAAGTCATTTCAAAAAAACACATTCACCCACCAAGTGAATTTTGATGATCATTACCTATTTTTAATATCCCCGAAATTCTATCGACCTATCGCTCTACCTATATATATATATATATATATATATATTCTTTTTAGGCATATCGCTCTACATATTAACGAAATAATGTTTCATAAAAAACTACCTATTATAGATAAAAATAAATGTATATCAAAATTTTATAATTGAAATATTGTATGAGGTTGGAGCTCCTCTTTTGCAACGTACTTTTATTTCGTTGTACTTATTGCCTGAAATTTAGTTTCCAATAAATACAAAATAAAAAAGATTAAAAAAATACAAAATAAAAAAGATTTAAAAAAAGTAAAAAAAATAAAAATAAAAAAAGATTTCGTTGCCGGAATTTGAACCCGGGTCTCTCGGGTGAGAGCCGAGTATCCTGACCAACTAGACTACAACGGACGAAAAATTAGGTGGGAGCAAATAGTCAAATTCATAAAACTATTTTTCCTTTCAATAATTTAATTTCTCAATGTTGAATATTTCTAAAGAATATATATATATTTTAAAAACTATAGAGTTAGAGTAGTTACAAAACTAATTCTAAAATTGTGATGAGTAAATTACATAAGTACATTGGAACAATTTAGGCTAGATTAGATATGTTCGATGTCATTTCAATATAAGTTGTAGGAATTGTACACGATTTAAAGCAGATATAGCTCTGATTGGCAGATCTGATAACTACTTGAATTGGGTGGAAACTGCCAACTACTTGAATTGGGTGGAAAAATTGTGTGTTGATCGAGTTAGATGGTCTCTTAAACAAGGCCCATCCCTCGTTCTTCCCTCAATCTTTGTCTTCAACTCTAAATTTTCTCTCTCTACTACTTTCAAGTCCGCTGCCACTGTTCTTAATTGTTGAACTAATTTAGAATAGAGGAGGATAATGAATGAACTGATTTTTCACATAGTAGTGTTATATAGTTGGACCTATTAGATCTCTTTTTATTGTAGTTTTTTTTTTTTAAATTTTGGACAGTTTTGAACTGATTGAGTGTATATTTGGTCTGTTTTTTTAGTAGATTTGTTTTTCTTTTTTCCTTTTATTATTTTAGACTATTTTGTGTATTTTTAGTTGATTTCTAGATTTTGGACTGGTTTGGACATTGCTGTGTTTTTAGTACTTTTTATATAATTTGGACTAATTGAAAGATTTTTGGATAGTTGACTTGAATAGTTGTCTAATAATTTGGAGTATTTGAAATAGTTTTGTACTGTTTGAACTCTTTTTTTTTTGTATGATTTTGGACTGATGTGAATAGCTATGGACTGATATATTGTTTGTTTTGGATTATTACAAATTATTTATGATTAAATTACTAAACATAGTAACAACATTATGTGTATTTGTGAATATAGTGTGTTTATGCAAGGGTCTGCACAACGATAATACACGAACCAAGCTCGAATCCGGTCTCCGGCTCGACTTGAACACAAGAGTGGACCTGCACAAGAGGGTAAACACTCCGACGCTCAAGTCAGTATAGGTCGAACTCTGTATTTAGTTCGAGGTGAGATTCCATACCTGAGCGTGAAATGAGGCCCTCTATTTATAGGTGGGGGATCCGACAGTACACACGACCGGCGGTTACATGTTTTTCTTCATGTCGGACCTGTCGAGTTCCGAGTAGATCGAACCCCAAACAGATCGGACTTCGGCAAGCATACTTAACCTATTCCTGATGGGTGAACCCGACCTCTTCGGCCGGACCGAGGTGGACCTAAGATATTTAATCATTGAACACCAGTAAGCGTTTTCCACGTGTCCAAAGCATTTTTACCCCCAAACATAGTGAAAAAAGAAAAGTTTATTAAATATAGTGGAAGAAGAAAAGCTTAGTCTAAACTCTACTCATTAGAAAAGATAAAGTAGTTGTCAAACCCATGTCTCAACTTCGGAAATTTAATACTAGTGATAAATGTCTATCATCGATTTGCATCTATCAGTCATTTAGTAATAAACATCTTTAGATAGATACTAATGAATGTCTACCATTGATAGATATCTATGATCTATAAATCCATCAACATGTAAATAAGTCCATATTGTTTATGATGTCTATTTTTAAATCATCTATTAGTGATATACATCAATCAATCAAGATGTCTATCTTGAATCAAATTACACAAAAATGCCTTAATAGGCCTGAGAATTTTTTTTAAATAGGCTTGAGAATTTTTTTTTAAATTACTATTTTTATAAAATTATAATTCTACTTTCTATATTGCAAATGTAGCAATGTGAATTTTCACTGTTAAAATTTGTGTGTTTTGTTATTACTTTTTACTTTTTTTGGGTACCAATGTGTATGTATCTATAGTTTTTAGGCTTTACTTTTTATTTTCTTGCTTGCTGTATAAAAGGACCTGGTAGGCGGAATTCTCGTTGAGGGAGAATTTACCAAGCAAGTACGAATCCAAATAAGATCCATATGTTGGACTTGGGTTGGAGAAAAACCAGCAAAAAACCGCCCAACAATTGAGTAACTGTGAGATTGTGTGGCCCTCTTGCGCAGCCTACGTGGTAGTGTGGCTGCGGTCGTGGTCTTGGAGCTTGTGCATGGCCATATACGGTCAAGCATAGCTCAGCGCCTTGCATGGCCATGCCTGGCTGGGCACATTGCGACCCTTGCACGACTATGCACGACCTAGCGTGTCTATCGTTAACCGCCCTTTTTTGGGCAGCCCATGGCTCAGCTATATCTTGACTATAGGTCAGCCTCAGTATGGGCACGTCATAGCGTGGATAATAGATATGCTGTCACTATGTGTTCACACTAACCACCTCTTTTATAAATAAAAAAAAGGCCTCTGAAATTTTCAAGGTATGCCATTTTCTGATCATAAACTACTTTTTACCTCTCTACTCTTAAGCTTATATACTGACTTAAGCATCGGGGTGTGGTACGTTGGCACTAGGCCGACGTCCACTCTACCTTTTCTTTATACAGGTCGCCTTTGCCTTAACTTCTCGAGCCAAGATCTCGTGTAGACCATCAACTCCAGTCTTCCAAAACAACAAGATCTCATCCTTCTTCAGTTGATAATTCATTGGGTCAACTTCATACCCCCCGTAGACCAACCTCTCCTTGATCACTCGGTAGTCCAATCCACAGGAATTGTTCATTTTGATCTACTCGATCTCCAGTCCCGTCAGGTTCCCAAAAATTGCATCAATAATTAATAATAATATTATTATTATCTGAGTACTACAAATAGTGGCAAATTTTGCTTTGAGTACTTATTATGTTGGGTAACCTTCTATTTTTTATTTATTGTTTTACATTTTCTGTTACTTTTTTTTATTTTTAAGAAAATAAAATAGAATGGTGTATGACAACTCTTTCTTGTGATTTTTTTTTTGTTTTTATTAGGGAAAAAAAGGAAAATGTACTTGGTATTTATTTTTTGTTTAGGGTTTTTGTCAAACCCGTAATAGGTGAGTTAACCAGTTATTTTTAAATTGGCTAATTGTTAAATGATATTTTGATTTTGTAGAAACTTAATAGGTAGAAGAGATTAATCTATTTTTTGTTTTTAATTTTTTAGAAACACACGCTTTTGATTCTTGTTTCTCCTTCTTAAAAACATTTTACGTTGTATACAAATGTAAGAAAAATTGACAAAAACTAGTCATTCTGGTTTTCCAAACACGTAAATATAAATATTATTTTATGATTTTTTTTTTACTTCTAAAATACAAAAAAAAGAAGAAAAAGAAAAACCACAAAAAAAAAACATAATTAAAATTAAAAAATAGGTTAAAATACTATTTTAGTCAAGGTAACTTTCCACTTTGATTCATTTTGTTCCATACTTTCAACTTTAGTTAATTTTAGTTACTGTACTTTCAAATATTTTCTTTGGTCCTTGTACTTTTAAGAAATAACAATTTTGGCTCCTTAATTTTATTTTTAATCTCAATTTTTTATCATGATTTCAACACGACACTACACTTATAAATATATTTCTTGAAGTGTAACAATGATTTTATATCAAAGGATTTCTATTATGTGTGAAATTTGTGTTACTAATTTTTACAAATAGGAACTAAAATGATCATATTTTAAAAGTACTAGGACTAAAATTAACATTTTATAAATACAGAGATTAAAATAAACTAAATTGAAAGTAAAATGATCAAATGAATATTTTAAAAGTACACAGACGGTGAAAGTACAGTTATCAAAGTGTAGTATTTTAACCTAAAAACTAATACCCAAAAAAAGTAGGGGTGTCTAGCAACAAGAAACTCCAACACTCAGCCCTAAATCTCTAGCAACAACTAATGAAGAATATTTCTTTGCAAAAGTACAATTTTTTTTTTTAAGATTATCTAAATAAACATTCCATTTAATATAATTCATTCAACGAAGTTATATCTTCGAGACATGTTTACATCAGAGAATGAGAACAAAAATTGTAGGGTCGTTTATTTTTTTGGAATGTAGATATCCGGCATCTTCAGATGTCTAGAATTTCATATGCTCGGAATTTTCGATGTTCGCAGGATTTATTCGTGGGAATATTGTAAATTTATGTAATGTTCCAAAAATGCCCTTACCGGTCATATAATTTATATATTACATTTAATATTATTTGAATTCATATAAAAATTGTACTTTTATTAATTTAGTATTATTTTTTTATGTCAATTTTAGTTTATGTTTGGTGACTATTAGAAGAGTAAAATAAACCAAAGATTGCACCCTAGATTTGAATTAAAAAACAAATTAAGATATTATACCATTGACTAATGTTTATTTTATATCTAAATATAGCATATAAATAAAATTGTGTTTAGACATTTATTTTTAAAATAAGATAAAATAAATGAGAAATAAATATTATTGATGAAAAGATATTATAGAACAAAAACGATGATGGACAAAATTGTCAAAAGAAGATGCTCTCAATACGAGAATCTTAGAAACCCATGTTACAAGAGGACATCTAAAATTGCTCAGATGCTTCCCGTATAGGCATCCTAGGATGCCCGAGCATCTAAGAATGTCCGGGAATCCAACATTTCTATCAAACAAACACACGTATTTAGATGATCATTCCATGGGAATCTCAGATTTCCATGAAACAACGACCCCTTAATTTCTTTTAATGGTGCTTACTAAAATGTAGGAACGACATGAAGGAGTGGATTTCAATCACAAGCTTAGATATCACTGTAACTAAAAATGTTAATGAGAAAACCTTATCAATCTCATTCTCATTACTTATTAGGTGTGTCTCACACATTTTCAATAATTAGTTTACAACTTTTACATTTTCTGTCTAATCCAACAAGACTTATAACTTTTTAATTAATTATTTTACTTTTGTTTATTTTATACCACTAATAATTTTTTCGCGCATGTGTGTCAAGTAGTCCATAGGGAAAACAAGATAAAAGAAAGATCATGCAAACAATGAGCCAACGTAAAGAACCTCGCGATCCCATAGAGCGATTGCAAACAAAGAGGGGGGGAGGAGAAAAAGATATATAGAAATTGTGCAATGAGGGTGAATGAGGGTGGTTGTAAATCACCAGGTAGCTAGTCTTTACTTAACTCGGCCCAAGCGAGCGAAATCTGCACCACATCTCTACTGGATCTGATCCTGGGGGTACCCCTAAAAAAGGAACCTTTCCTCTTCCAGCCATTTGCCATTTTGGGTTAAGAAGATGTGAAAGCGTCTCTCTCTCTATAAGAACGGTGCGTTCCAAGGTGTGAAGTGAGAGAGAAAAGTGGGAGAGAACGGATTTCATAATTGGGGTTTTGAATAAGACGATCTTTTCATTTTTCATTTTTTTCCATATTATTGAATATTGAAAGTAATAAGAATTAGAGGTGTTAAGCTATTTATCATCCTGGTGTTGAGCTATTTTTCCGCAGGACCTCCCCTACAATATCGTCACCGTAGCAGAGTTTAACCACCAAGTTCGAGATGGATTGATGTGGTTCTTCTATGCCTAGGACACCAAAATATCGAACTATGAACGAAGAAAGGCATGAGAGAAAAGCATATTGGCTAGCGATTGTCAGACCCCAATTTTTGATTGGAGAGGACACCAAAGGTAATCTGCCATTCCATCCCTTGGATAGATAGAGAGGGAGGGCAGAGTTTTTTTGGTTTTTTCATATTGTCAAAGAGTTGAACAATGAAAATAGATGGTGAGTGTCTAATGGAATTGATCTAATAAAAGATTATACAAATGTTATTAGATAATGGGATTTTATTATAAAATATTATAAATTTCTGTTTAATTTTACTTTGTTATGATTAAGTAATATAAAAAAAAAGTGTTTGAATAGAATTCATTATTATTAAATATAATAAAATTTAATAATAGTTTCTATTAATGATGATTGTTAGTTGGAATAAAATTATATGAATCTTTTCAAGTTGTCGTAATTTTATTTTAATTATTTATTATTGTTAATATTTAATAAATTGTTAAAATAAAAAAGGTTTACTACCAAAAAAAATAGTAATAAAATAAATTTAAAATTTTTATTATTTTAATTTAAAATAATATTAGCACGTGAATTGGTAGTTAGCTAGAAATAAAATGAAGTATATAATATTATATATCTAACTCCTACTTTGGAGACTGTTTTAGTAAACAATATTTATAAGTTTTTCATTTTAATTCCAATTAGGTATACAATATCAAAGAACAATCCTTTCTCATTGATTTCATTCCAATTCATTTTTGTTATGATTCGATTCTTTGGAAGTAAATATGATAATTTGAGTAGACATTTATCTGTCAAGAAAACTTATTATTGTAGTAAAAACAATGTTAATTTGATAAAACTTTATTGAAAAAGTTTAATTTCTTACCCTTATACAGTTATACTTCAAATTAACTTTAACGTTTCCTTTTAAGTAAATTAACTTTAAAGTTTTAATTTGATAAAAATTCTTAAGCAAACAGTTAAAAGTATAATCTAAAGTATTACATTAAAAATAAAATTTCAATCATTACGTATTAGACATTTTGTATAATTTAATTTAAAAAAAAATATATTTAAACAATCAATAAATATTAAATTGTGGGTTAACATCTTCCAAATAAGACAGGCACAAATCTCAATTTATTCTTCGGAAGATTTCGATATGAAATGTTAGGTTTTGGATTTTCTTTTTCTCAATGGAAAAGGAATCTATTGGCAATAACTTTCAAATGGAAAATTATTTTATATTTTGCAATAATTATTGTNGAAATAATGGTTTTCTTCTTCGTTCTTCGTTCTTCTTCTTTTTTTTTTTAATATCATATAACAATTATTGATTAACTATAATTGAATAAATTTCAAAAAAATTAGAGGCTAAAACAAAATTTAAATCATTATTTAACTAAAATTGATGAACTCTTATTACCTTTTTCTAGAGCACCATATCATTATTATTAGCGATTTGAACCAATCCTACTATCTACAAGAGCATGTAATGATGGTTTTAGACTATTTGATATTGATATTTATTTTTATAATTTTGTTTAAAAATAGTTTCTTGAATATAGTATTATATTGTTACGTTTTATTAATCCCAACTTATCAAATAACTAGTATCTTAGTACGTGACTTGTACGTTATAATTTATTTAGTTTTTTAGTCCAAGTGAGTAGTTGTTATTTATTATTATTGTTAATAATTATTTATTAAAAAATACAATACTATATAATTACTAGACAACACTACTTTGCAATTCAAATAAAAAAAACTAATTATATTATGCTTAAGAGGTCCATGCAAAAGTTTTGTGTATAAAAAAATATATGAGAATCTCTTGACATAGTTGTAAAAGTTGAGGGAGATTACAAAAAATTTTAAAATTTTAATTATTAATAATAACAAAATAACGTCATCAATTTTAAAATTATTTTCTAAAAATAAGTATTTATTTTTGCAAAGGTTTTTAAAAATAAATTGACAAAGCTTTCTTTCAAAATTTTCACATTTTGTCATTTTAATTTTGTGAATGCATCAAATTAGTTTCACTATATTCTTAATACTTTTATTTCTTTAAATATTATTTAACTATTAAAACACAATAACTTTCTAAATTCCACTCATTATAATTAAAGAAAAATTATAATTTTTAGAATTAATTTAAGAGTAAATTGAAAAAAAAAAGTATATTCATACATTTCACCTTCTTTTCATTGTTAATCTTGTAAATGTATTAAAATTACTAACTTTTTAAAAAAATTATTTAAATCATTAAAAGTGAAAAATAAAATATCATAAATTTTAAAGGTCAAATAAAGAACCTAGAGATAGAGATGTTTATTTGGTAATGACATTTCTATGAATACACCTAATTATTAGTTTCAATATATTTTTATATTTTCATTTCTCTAAACATTGTTTAAACTCACAAGCTTTAAAGATATATTTTATTTAAGAGAATCGAACTCACAACCTCTTAGTTGGATGTATATGTTAACTACCCTTGAGCTATGTCCACCTTAGAATTAATAAAGATTAACTTAAACATTATGTTTTGGATGATTTTTATTTATGTGTTTTGTTTTATTACTATCGATAATTCAATCAGTATTCAATTACTCAAATAAACATGCCTATGTAAGTTAAAATTAAAAAAAAAAATGTTAAGAGATTTAAAAACATTATTATTGCTCTGCAACTCTAAATAAACATGCTTTTAATAAACATTAATTATTTAGTCTTCTGGTAAAATTATGGAGCAAAATGAGGCAGCATGAGTCACGAACAATGAGGAAATATGAGATTTAAACAAAATATAAAATTGAAATATAAATGGAATTTGAAATTGAAAATGAAAACATAATTTTAGAAAACAATTTCTCTTCAATTTTTCTCCAATTTCTCTTGGAAATTCAACAAAGTTTTCCACCAAAATCCACTCCAATTCTCTCTACCATTATCCATGAATTGCCACTATCTATAGGCAATTTATACAACCGTGAGGTGTTACATTTGGACACTAATAGTAGATAGAAAATAGACACTTGAGATATTGAAAATTAAGCACATAGATATGGGTTAACTTGACACTTGGAGACACTAAGCAAATGAAAGAAATTGACACACGAGGTTAGGGTTATTTAGACATCCTATATTTTGACATCTAGGTTGGGCATCTAATTTAGAACGATAAGTCTATCAATATTCATGTTAGCATTCTTTTCCATTCGCTCTATATTAATGGTTAAAAAAACACTAACATCATGTTTATTAAAAAAACCCAAGATTATTGACATCACTTTTTAAAAAAGTCTTCAATAAACAAAATTTTTAATATATAAATATGATGAATATATTCGCTGATGAATTATGTGTATATATATTTACCTTTCACTTGTCAAAGCGAGTATAGTTCAGTGGTAAATGACATATACTTCAGAGGTTGTAAGTTCGAATTTTCTCCCCGACATGTTGTACTAAAAAAATGTTCAAAAAAATATTTACGAAGAATTTACCTCAAATTGTTGTTGAAATGAGTGGAAGAGGATTTAATGTAGTTGCAATTGGGTGAGAGAGAAATTAATAGGTTAATTTATAAGTTTAGGCTATGAACTGTGTTTATTAAAACTTTGAATTTATAAAAGTGTCCACTTAGATTTTAATTTTGTGTTTACTCACCTTTTAAACTTTGGAATCCTAAACTTTCAACTCTGTGTCTAATATATCTTTGATCTTTCAGTTTATGTGTTTAATAATTTTTGTACTATAAGGTATTTAAAAAAATTGTACGAAACTATTAGACATAAAATTTTAAAATTTAGGATTCTATTGGAAACAAAGTTCAATTTTATATATAATACATTCGTTAATTTTAAACAATGTCGAGTTAGCCAGAAATCTATTCAGTAGAAAATTGAAAATCAAAGTACATATTAAATATTTTTAAAGTTGAGAGACCTATAAGAAATTTTAACAAACACATTTCTCTTTTTTTTTTGAAAAAAGAAAATGATAACCAAAAAACAAAAAAGAATTAAAATATATCATCAGGGAACACTTTATTTCCAACATTTGTTTCTATCTTACATGTTCCAAAGGTTGTTATAAATGTGATATATTTTAGGCTAAATATACGTAGTATCTATGATTTCATTTTCAATTTGGTCTCTATTGTTTAAAAATTTTTAACTTTAACCCTCTACAGTTCTAAGTTTTTTAAATCACATACTTTTTGTCAATAGATATATTAAATTTGGTTGACGTGGGTAAACTTACATGACAAAATGCTAAGATAGTAGAAATTTGAAGGATGAATTAGAAAATTTTCTCTCTTCTAAATTGCCTAAATTTCTCATCTAAATTTTAGTGGACTCACTAAATATTATATGTCATATAAATTGATCGTCAATCACATTCAACATTTATGGATGAAAATTGTATAATTGAAAAAATGTTAAAATGTGGGACACTCAACTAAAACTTTTAAAATGTTAATTAATAGACAAATATATTTAAAAAAACCCATAGATTAAAAGATATATTTAGCCAATATTTTATTGGTAATTTCTCAACCAAGAAAATACACACGAGACCTTATGAGAAACTATATCCTTAGGGTAGAGAAATTAGCCACAAACTAGGAATCATAACCAAATAAAACATATGTTATACACTTAAGCAAACATAAATATTGAGCTTCATCACTTTTACATAGGGATAATCATTATTTACTTTTCACACGACAAAAAAGCATAGAGAAGTATAACATTAGACAATAGAGTTGCATAATAATCAAGGCCACAAAGAAGAAAATACCGAAATAAAACACAATCAACCATATCCAAATGAGAGAGCGATGAAGCTGAGACATAAAAGTTTGATCATTTAAGGTGAGATTCGATGTCCTTGGTAATAGCATTCATGAGGTCGAGATACTTGTAAGGATAAGGAGAGCCATCATCGAGTTTCTCATATTCCAAAGTCAGGACGGCTAAACTATGCTGGGGACCCTTTGACACAACTTGATATGTCGCATTGAAGACTTTGTAATGGTCAAACACATCTCCTTCCAATCCAACAACGGTCATTGCCATTTTCTCGTCGTTGAATTCCACCTTCTCTTTCAAAACTTCAGCCTTGCCATCTTAACAAATCACGTACCAAAAAATAAAGAGAGCAATTGTTTAGAAGAAGAGAATAGTTTGTTAAAACAACGAGAACACAAGCGGTGTTATCGTTAGTTTATACATACCGACGGTGTACTTCCAGGTCTTAATCGAGCCATGGCCATGGTTGTCCCAATCACCTTCATGAACTTCAACTTGTTGGACAAAATTTGGGGAAATGTTGGGGACATGGAAAGCTTGGTCTTTGAAGACTTTGTAGAACTTCTCTGCAGCTGCATTTATTTCTAATTCACTCACCAATTTTCCAACAAGAGACATGGTTTCAACACTCTCTTAAATTGCTTTACAAAATACACTCACAGGAAAAACAATGCTAAATGCCTCCCCTTTTTATACAGAACTTCAGTGATGAATTAAATTATTAAATTAGATTGATAATAAATATTATTAAATTAAATTATCTTTTCTCATCATTATTGTGATGGTAGGGACCAATAAAGTAGCTACCCCACAGGAAAACGAGTTGTTTATTTTAGTATTTTTAAAATATACGTAAAATCCACTTGACGTTTATTTAATGAAATACAAATATATACCAACACAATTAAATCACACAAAAAAGTGAGAAAGAAACTACAAATCAGTAAGTAGACCACCTATGCTCTTTTTTTAGGACCATTTTTTAAAATTGCTTTCAAATTTTTTTTTTTAAAAATATGTTATTCTAGGGATCACACCATTCAAATCTTTTTCGGAAAATGTCCATTTAAATTTTTCCTTGTCTCCCCTTTTAGTTTTTGTCATACCATCTAGATAGATGAGTCATTTGATTGGGGCGCACAAATAGAGAGTCATGAGAAATTCTCCAAGAAGAGAGAGTTTGAGAGCTAAATACTTGTGTATCCGTTCGAGAGTTTGAAAGGCTTGTAGAGTGATTCGTGAGCGTTTTCTGTGTGAGGGAAAACTGAGATAAATCATTGCTACCTTCATCCATCTCCAAATTAAAAAATTTAGTTGCGAGATACACCTTATTATTTACCGAGGGCTTCTCATATATGTTGGACAGTGCATTCATCAGCTTCATTGTGGTAGTCTTCTTAGCTACGCTGCTCTACACATTTTTTGTTAATGTTAGTCGAATGGTACCCAACACCTTCCTATCCAACTTTTTCCATTTGGCTTCTTCTATGTCATCCGGCTTCTTGTCTAATGGCAATTTCAATTCCTTGCAATATAGATAATCTACTATATGATCCTTCCAGTATGAAAAATCAGTTCCATAAAAAATGACCAATTTATCTTCTCAAGTCATCGTTCTTCAACCTTGGGCTCTGATACCAATTGTTGTGAAAAATGCAGATCTGTGGCTGCCCATATAAATGAATTTGATACATTGGTTAACAAACTAGTTGCTGTCGATTTAACATTTACAGATGAATAAATGCTATATTGTTGTTGAGATCCTTACCTAACAGTTGGGAGCCTATGAAGGCTGCTATTTCAAATTCTTGTGGAAAAGAGAAATTGAAGTTTGCAGATGTCAGAGATGCAGCTCTCGGATAGGAGATTCGCATAAAGGATTTTGGTATTGCGTCTACTTTTGGTACAACATTGATTGTGGACAGAGGAAGAAATAATAACAGAAACTACGGAACACGTGGAAAGTCAAGAAACAACAAAAGCAAGTCTAGAAACAGCAGACTAGAATGTTGGAATTGTGGTAAGACAGGACATCTGAGAAGGAACTGCAAAGCCCCAAAGAAAGCTGAGGGGAAAAAAGCTGGTGCAAATGTTGTTGCTGAAGAAATACATAATGCTTTAGTTCTTGTAGTTGAAGGCGCTCATAACACATGAGTGGTGGATTCAGGTGCGTCCTTTCACACTACAGGAACGTGACATTCTTGAGAATGATGTTGCTGGAAATCATGGAAAGGTGTGTCTTGCTGATGGAGAGTCTTTGGACATCAGTAGGATTGGTGTTGTTAATTTAAAAATGGTGAACGGTTCAGTCTGGAAGATTCGCGTCATGTTCAGAATATGATGAAGAATCTGATTTTCGTGGGGCAGTTGGATAATGAAGGATGTGAAATATCCTTTGGTCAAGGAAACTGGAAAGTTACAAAGGGTTCCTTGGTGATCGCTCGAGGAAGAAAGTTAGAAACTTTGTATGTCAATGACAACGACAAAGATATGATAGCTGTTGTAGATCATTCGAGTCAGACCCAATTATGACACAGTAGGCTGAGACATATGAGTGAAAAAGGTATGAAAATTCTTCAATCTATAGGGAAGCTAGAAGAACTTAAGGCAGTGGATCACAAGTTATGCAAATGATGCATATTTGGGAAACAAAGTCGTGTCACTTTCTCAAAGACAGGTTCAACTCCAAAGTCTACAAAATTAGAGTTGGTTCACACCGATATGTGGGGGTCTTTTGAAGTTTCTTCCATTGGAGGTTCCAGATACTATGTAACTTTCACAGACGACTCAAGCAGGAAGGTATGGACTTATTTTATTAAACATAAGTCTGATGTGTTTTCTGTTTTCAAAACATGGAAGGTTATGGTAGAGAATGATACAGGCCTAAAAATCAAAAGCTTGACGTCAGATAATGATGGTGAGTATGTTAGTCGGGAATTCAATAAATATTGTGAAGACAGTGGAATTGTAATGGTAAAGACTCTTTTAGGGACACCATAGCATAATAGTGTGGCGGAGAGAATGAATAGGATGCTGAATGAGCGTGCTAGGAGCATGAGAATACATGTAGAATTGCATAAGATGTTTTGGGCAGAGGCAATCAATTGTGCGACCTATCTGATCAATAGAAGCCCGACCACATCACTAGACTTCAAATTGCCTGAAGAAGTTTGGACTGGTAAACAGGTAAACCTTTCCCATCTAAAGGGTTTTGGCTGTGTATCTTACCTTCACATTGATGCTGCAGACAAGAGTAAATTGGATACCAAATCCAAGAAATGTTTCTTTATTGGGTATGGTGGAGCTGAGATAGGTTACAGATTTTGCGATGACCAAAACAAAGAAGATTATCAGAAGCAAGAACGTGATCTTCAATGAGAAAGTTTTATACAAAGACAAAAATAAAGTTGATTCAGGAAAGACATAGTTAGATGGAAGCACAGAGAAGACTCAGTATATAAATCCTCCTGAGGTTGAGACTAAAACAACAGAGATTGGAGATCATAATACAATTACTCCTGAAGAAACAGTTGTGGGATTTGATGAACAGGTTGTGGAATCTGATGAACCAGTTGTGGAAACTGATCAGGTTCAGAGAACACCACCACCAACAGTTAGAAGATCTAGTAGAACAATGAGACCACCATAGAGGTATTCCCCTACATTGAATTACATTTTACTGACTAACAGAGGTGAACCTGAATGTTATGAAAAGACGGTTAAATTGGAAGACTATGTTAAGTGGGAGTTAGCCATGAAAGATGAAATGAATTCTCTAATGATCAATCAGACATGGCAACTTGCTGAGTTACCAAGAGGTAAGAAAGCTT
>NW_019104620.1:414773-424793 GCF_001995035.1 Momordica charantia
AGTTAGCCATGAAAGATGAAATGAATTCTCTAATGATCAATCAGACATGGCAACTTGCTGAGTTACCAAGAGGTAAGAAAGCTTTGCAGAATAAATGGGTATATAGAATCAAGCAGGAGCCCGACGGCAGCAAAAGGTACAAGGCAAGGATTGTAGTCAAAGGCTTTCAACAAAAGGAAGGTATTGACTTTAATTAGATTTTCTATCCCGTAGTTAGACTAACTGCCATTAGGACTGTTCTATCGATAGTGGCAGAAAAAGATTTGTTCCTAGAACAAATGGATGCTAAAACAGCTTTTCTTCATGGTGATTTGGAGGAAGAAATTTACATGGCGCAGCCACAAGGATTTACAGTACAGGGGCAAGAGAAAATGGTATGCAAACTTCAGAGAAAATTGTATGGTCTCAAACAGGCACCCAGACAATGGTATAAGAAGTTTGACGGTTTTATGTGCAGCAGTGGATTTCAGAGGTGTTAGGCAGATCATTGCTGTTATATAAGAACTCAGGGTAACTCATTCATCATTTTATTGCTATATGTTGATGACATGCTGATAGCAGGATCAAACAAAGAAGAAATTATGAAGATAAAGGCTGAATTATCTAAAGAATTAGACATGAAAGATTTGGGAGCGACCAAACAAATCCTAGAGATGAGGATAAAGAGAAAAGATGGTATTTTGACACTGTCACAGAAAAAGTATGTTAATAAAGTATTGACCAAGTTTAACATGGGAAATGCAAAACCTGTGAGTACTCATTTAGCTAGTCATTTTAAATTATCTAAAGAACACTCACCGATCGACTACTGAGTAGGAAAGAGATTATATGGCTAAAGTGCCATATGCTTCAGCTATAGGAAGCTTGATGTATGCCATTGTTTGTACAAGACCTGATATTGCACATGCAGTGGGAGTTGTCAGCAGGTAGAGGTGAAAGAACTCGAACCGAACTGCAAGACCGAATGGAATCGATTCAATTCGGTTCGGTTATGACAAAAATTCATTCGGGTCGGTTAAAACCAAAAACTGAAACCCTAGTTTTAAGTTTGTGCGCCGCTTCCTCCTCTTCCCCTTTTATGCTCTCTCTCTTCCTTTGCTCACTCCTTCTCTCTCTCTTCCTCCTCTCCCTCCCTTTGCTGCTCTCTCTCCCTATGCTCGCTCCCTCTACTCCCTTTCTTCCTCTTCTCCCTCCCTTTGCTCTCTTTGCAAATATGATGGCATCGTGGCGGCAAAACAAAATCATGGTGATGACGATATGGAACAAATCTACGACGGTGCGTGACAACCCGAAACCCTCTTCAACAATGGCGGCGAGATACCGCAAACCCACGCCGGCACAGCGTGCGACGACCCAGAAATCCATGGCGGCAACTCCACCCCTCTCTAGTTTCTCTTGACAAATCCACGACAACCGATTTTTTCTTTTTAAGTTTTCATCTAATTTATGGGTTAGATGGATGATATTGAATCTCTTTTTCACTCTCTCTAAATTTGTCCAAATCAAAACAAACTGAAACTCAAATCTTTTAAAATCTTCATCTTCCTCTTTCTTTCTCCTCTGGTAAATTTTTTTGCTTCTAAGGTTGAAGGCTTTAGAAAGCAAAAACCCTAGACTTGGGATTAAAAAACATGAAAACGAAAACCTAGCTTAAAAAAAAACTAAATCCGAACCGACCCGAACATACCCGACTCGAACGAAAATCGAATAGTCTCGAGTCGGGTCGGTTTTGCATAGAAATCGACCCAAATCGACTAACTTACACCCCTATCAACAGGTATATGAGTAATCCAGGAAAGCAACATTGGGAGGCTGTGAAGTGGATATTCAGATACTTGAGGAAGATGCTGGTTATGCTTTGCACTTTAAAAGACCAGATTTTATACTGCAGGGATATGTAAATTGTTGGGACTTTCTCTACCTTAAAAAAAGATTAGAGACTCGTGCAAGCGCACACGGTCACAAGTAATACTTGGTAGTAATCCAAGGTTGAATCCTCAGGGACTTGTTGCTTTTCAAAACAGTTTTTAAGAAGTGAATGGTTCAAATACGCAATTGTGATTTAACAAGAAAAATGTGATGATATGTTGTTGTTTGGAGTTTTAACTAACAAGCAATTTAATGAAACTCAACCTACTTGTCTCCTACCTTAGTTTTGATGCAAATCATGGAAAACACACTATGTTGGGAAATGCACCAGGCGTAATTCCTGGCTTTTCTTAGGATTTTAGTTCTACACTTTCACTACCGCTTTTGGTTGCTGCAGAGGCTAGGGTAACCTACAATCATATTCTTATGTGTGATTACAATCCTAGAGAATATCTACCAACTCATTGCATTATGGGTCAGAGGGCCTATGCCTAGGATCATGTTTTATGCGCTTATTCCTAAGTCACATCCCATATTGGTTTCCTATTATTTTACCTAACTCACCTTTCCCAAGGTTGGGTTTTGGTGTATAAATCAAGTTTGCACTGGATAAATGGAAAAAAGACGTAAAGAGAAGTTTTTAGAAACCAACCCAAAAAA
This sequence comes from Momordica charantia, assembly GCF_001995035.1. Next base: position 417,303 of record NW_019104620.1, read on the forward strand.
GTGTCAGGCACAATCTGGCCAAACTCTCGAGCTTGTTGAAAATCAAATCATTTGACTAAGACATTCCACAACGAGGTTGATAACTAATTTAGAACATAATTAAATGAAAGTAAATGCACGAAAACATAAAGAAAGTAATTTTCATTGAATTTAAATGAATAAATAAGTTGTACAAGGAGTACTAGCTTGACCCTCTTCTCCCTAGAGCGTGAGGGGAGTTGAAGCTCGCTAAAGAAATTTAAAAGAACAGAATGAGCGAAGAACGAAAGTAAAAACTAGAATTAAAAGCAATACGAAAGGTAAAAGCGTGAAAAACAAAGAAATGAACAACTAGAATATGAATATAAACCAAAACGTGTTCTACAACTATAGAGCAACTAAAAGAAGATGAAATGAAGCTTGGAAGAGATGATTTGCTGATGGAGGGATGACTTTCTTTTATAGCACCATAGGTGGGTTGAAACTCCACTCCATTTTAGGTGGAAATGGGTTGAGATTCACTTAACCACCTCACTTAGACTTGGACTCACGGTTTGAACATGTGGGAAATGTTCTCCTTACCTTTCATTAATCAAAACCTGCATTTTGACATTTTGTCCTCCAAAAATGCGCTGGGCGCAATTCTGCAAAAACAGAATTCTGTTATTTTTTTCCAACTTTGACCACATTTTTCTCATATTTATGCTAAAGTACCATAGTTTGACTTTTATGCAGAAATAATCTATGCATGTTCTACTTTAAGAATATGTGGTCCTTTTTGGCAAATAATAATGGGAAAGAGGTAAAAAACATGGTCAAACAGGTCTACCGACACATGTTTCTGCAATAAAAAGTCAACCCTAACATAGATGCAGATATGGCAGGGGATACAGATGGCAGAAAGAGTACTACCAGATATGTTTTTATGTTGGATAATACTGCGATTAGCTGGGTCTCCAACTTGCAGAAGATAGTAGCACTTTCTACTACAGAAGCTGAGTACGTTGTAGTTACTAAAGCAAGCAAAGAAATGATATGGCTTCAATCTTTCTTGGAAGAACTTGGCTTGAGATTAGGAAAATGAACTTTGCATTGTGACAGTCAGAGCGCTATTCATTTAGCGAAGAATCCAGTGTTTCATTCGAGAACGAAACACATACAGATAAGATACGATTTATCAGAACAACTTTGGAAGATAGAATGTTGTTGCTTGAAAAGATTCAAAGTTGTTAGAATCCAGTGGATATGTTTACCAAAGTCGTCTCTGTTGATAAATTGAAGCTGTGTGCAACTTCAGTTGGACTTCTCCACGACTAGAGAGGAGTCGCTACCGTTGTAGAGGAGACATATTGCTTGCTTTGTCTCCAAGTGGGAGATTATTGGGATTATGGAGCAAAACTAAGGAGAAAATTTTTTTCCTATAAAGAAAAGGTCCATTTAAATTTTTTCTTGTTGTATTTAGTTTGAATTTTTTTATTTTCCCATTCCCTTTTAGTTTTTGTCATACCATCTATTATAAATAAAGATAGATGGATCATTTGATTGGGGTGCACAAATAGAGAGTCATGACAAATTCTCCAAGAGAGAGTTTGAGAGCTAAATACTTGTATATCCGTTCGAGAGTTTGAAAGGCTTGTAGAGTGATTCGTGAGCTTTTTCTGTGTGAGGGAAAACTGAGAGAAATCATTTCTGCATTTTTCACAACATCACCTTAACAAAAACCACCTAGCTGGTAGGAACTACAAAAATACGATCCTAGTTCCTAAGAAACAAGAATAGAAAACCTCATAATACTTATGAGAACATATTACCATCCACCGCTCTAGAACCAAAGAACTCCCTTTTCTTCTATGCCGAAAAATAGCAGCCACCCTTTTTTTGTTTCTTTAACTCTCGACTAAACCAAGAAATAAGAAATGCTTACCTATATAAGTATACTGCGACAAACCTAAAATTGGTGAATAACTAAAGATAGTTGGGCCTTGTGTTTTCTAGGCCCAGCAACTTACAACAACCTCATCTTTTTTTTTTTCATTCTTTTCTTCTCTCATTAATTTTGGCTCCACCAATCCAAACAAACGTAAGCCACACGATATCGATTTTGAAAAGTTAAAGAAATAAAAACATAATCATGTTTATAAAATGAATCCTAAATAATCTTCGAGAGAATTCAAACCTACAACCTATAAGAAGAAATGCCTTTACCTAACGATCACTCATTGGTTGGTTTGTTTTTTTTTTTTTTGGAAACTCACTAATTTAGTGCTAGACTAAGAAGCAAAATACGATCGCTCGCTTTTATACTGAGGCAAAATACCGTTATATGGTTTCTATTACATGAAAATTAAAATGGTTGAATGGTCTACTTTTGAGTTTGGGAGTTCATCATCCAAAGACAAATATCTTTTTTCTATGATAGTTAGTTTGGAATAAACATAGTGTAGAATCTAATTTTCTATGAACGCACCAAACACATCAAAGTTGATTGTCAATTTGTTTTGGGATGCTATCAAATAAGGTCTAATTACATGATCTTATGTTCCAACATCGGCACAATTGGCCGATATTTTTACTAAGGTGTTGGGAAATGAACAATTTGATATTCTTTTTGGTAAGTTAGACATTTATGACTTGCATGCTCCCACTTGAAGGGGTGATACAATATTATTGTGTTTTATAATGTTTCCTTTCTTGATTTTGTTTTCTTATTCAGTTTAGACAAACGTGAAACTATTTTGTATATATGTATCATTTGAATCAATGAAAAATTAAGGGAAATATCTCAATTTGTCGGTTAATCAAGTGTCCCCTTAAATGTAGTTACAATTACATTATGAATAAATACTATTATTGTAGATATTAAATGGATTATAAAGCTAAAATATGGGAATGAGATTATGATAAGTGTTAAAAGGATCACCCAGGTTAAAAAGAGGACTTACTTAATAAGGGTTTATAATAGACATGGATACTCCTCTTATTGTCAATTGGTTTTGAGATGAAACTCATGAATATTTGAATATTTGATGTGGTATGAGAGTCCAATAAGATCAAATGAGCATGAGCAAGTAGTCCAAAAATAGAATCTCACCAAGATTGGTGAACCCGAAAGAAGGGACCTAACAAGGTTTTATAATAGGCATGAACTACTCATCTCATTATTAATTGCTTTTGAGTGTTACGATTGGTGGAGTTAAAACGACGTCGGATCGAGCTAGGGAAGAGTCGGGATTGAGCCTAGACATGTCGGGATCGAAGCGGGATGAAAACAGGGGAGAAGCGAGCGCTGCAGGCCACTCGGGTCGAGGAGGCAGTGCTGCGGCGCTGTCCAGATGGGGGAAGCAGGCGATTTCCGTCCGTAGCGCCATGGCGCTGTTTTGATGTTTATAAATACGAAGCCTCGGGTAATTTTAGGGTTTTACCAGCCGAACAAGGGGTTATTTGCAGCCGTTTTGGAGCGGGTTTTTGCAGCAAATCATTGGCAGCAGCTCGGGCATTAGTAGAAGCTTTGGGGTTGATCAAGATCAATATTATCGAGTAATTTTATCTTGATTCTGTGAGTTTTTCATTTTTGTTTCTAAGTATTAATTGTGTAAAATACTTAGAAGCTAGGGGGCTTTTGTTGAGACCTCTAGGGGATATTTTGGGGAGTGTTATTGTATCCAATCCCAAACAATATTAGTGAATTACCCACATGTGAGTGGAAGACTGAACGTAGCCCTTAGTGGTAAACCAATATAATTTGTTGTGTCGTTTACTGCTTTTCTTCCTATTTGCATATTATTGGTTATGTTGGATATTTTCTGTGGAAGGGAAAATTATTCAGGTCAATCAATTTCCCAACATCGAGATGGAACCTACTGAATATTAATATGACATCAGAGCTCAACAAATTTAAACGAGCATTCGGACAAGTTCAAACGAGCATTTGGTCAAAAAAAAAAAAGAATCTAGCCAAGATTGGTGAACCTAAAAGAGGCACCACCTTGATGAGACATGTTAAGAATCTCACATTGGAAAGATGAGAGGGATAATAATAATTGAGTAATAAAGATTTATAGATATAAGCTACCCCTCTAATTGTTAGTTGGTTTTGAAAAAATGTTTAAAAGATTTTGAAGACAAATTATGGATTTTGTTGTTTCATAGTACATTATAGTTTTATTTTTATTTTTATTTTTTTCTTTTAAATTAACATGTAGAGATGAGGATTTGAACTTGCAACTTTTTAGTCGAAAGTAGGTGTGTCGTTAAGAAATGTGTACTGGTTGACAATTATTTTTTTATTATATATGTTATGAACTAGATAGAAAAAGTAACCATAAAATATGGATGATAGTAAAAAGTAAGAACATATATATTATTTATTTAAGATAATATTATGATGACTTTTACACGAGGATAGCCATTATTTATCTTTTACTTATATATGTTATAAAAAGCTTATACGTACAACATATATAATAAGACCATATTATGATGTGATAGAGTAAGGAGGCTCAAATTTCATTTAAGGTGAGATTCGATGTTCTTGGTAATGCCATTCATGAGGTCGATGTACTTGTAAGGATAAGGAGAACTATCATCGCGTTTCTCATATTCCAGTTCAAGAGTTATCAAACTATGCTCGGGACCCTTTGGCACAATTTTATATATCGGTTTGAAAGTTTTGTACCAGTTGAACACATCTCCTTCTAATCCAATCCAATTAGGGTCATCACAAGGTTCTCGTCATCGAACTCCACTCGCTCCTTCAAAACCTCGGCTTTACCATCTTAACAAATCAAACATATAAATATTAATATGAAGAGGACGACCATTCGTGAAAACAAAATCAAAAAGAAAAACAAAGGGTCGATTAGTCGTTTATATACGTACTGACAGTGTAGTTCCACGTCTTGATCGAGCCATGGCCATGATTTTCCCAATCATCTTCATGTAATTCAACTTGTTGGATGAATTTTGGGGAAATATTGGGAACATGGAAACATTTATCTTTGAAGATTTGATAATATTTCTCTGCAGGCGCTTTTATTTCTATTTGGCTAACAAGTTTTCCAGCAAGAGACATCGTTTCAACACTCTTAGAATTTAGATTGCTCTCTTACAAAATACACTTGCACACAACCATTGCCAATGTCTTCCCCTTTTTATATAAAGCTCTAGAGAGGAATTATTTTAATTATTTGATCACTTATTATTATTATTATTATTATTATTATTATTATTATTATATAAACTATTATTATTATTATTATGGGTTATCTTCACCGTGGTTTATTATATGGAAAAAAAGGTGTCTCCACCTTTTTAATATGGTTTATTTGCATAAAACATTTATTAGTAGAACCCACTTATTGCAAAAGTAGTATAAGTTAACAAAATACAAATAATCGCGTAAGAAAACTAATTAAGAACTTTTACTTTTTTTTTTCCTAAATACAACATGGAGAGTTAAAAATCGGAATTATAATCTTTTAATGAAGATAAGCATCTTAACCTAAAAGATTAATAAAAGATAGTTTTGAGAGGATATGAACCTACAAAATACTTAAACCGAAATAATTAAACATGACTATAATGACGTCTACCTGCTAAAAAAATTTGGTTATTTAGATAGTTCCAAAATTAAATTGAGTTAAATCGTATTTTGGCCTTTAAGATATATATATATATATATTATTTTATTTTTAAAAACAATTGTGAGAATAGGAGATTCAACCTCTCGACCTCAAGGGATGAAGCAAGATGTCTTAAAGTTGAGCTATGGTCATGTTGCTTTCGAAACTATCTATTTCAATTTAGAAACACTTTAAAAATGAATAATCCTTTTCGTTTCTATCATTATTCCACTATCATTTATTAGTAGATGGATAATATAGCTTTAAATATGTGTATTAATATACTAATATATCAATCTGGATATGTGTTGGAGCATAATAGGCTAACAATGAGTATGAATGGGAGCCTTTTTTTTTCAGTACAATAAGGTTAGCGATGTAAGTAATGTCTTGACTAGTTGAATTACGTCCATATCGAAAATTTGGAACCAACTTAATAATTGGCTTGATTGATAGAATAATAAAGCAAAGATCGCAATTGATTATTTTCTAAAAATTCAAAGATATCCTGCGACGCCCGAGTAGAGAGGAGAGTTACATGAATGAACCGATACCACATCCGAATAAGAGGGATCCTGAGATCATGGAAGAATGGTCAAGAAAGACTTAAAAGAATCGATGGTCACTAGCTATACTAACAAGGTGCACCTTCTTGTTCGGTAACTCAATCGTAAGAATTCCAAAGTTAACTTGGAGCAATTTCGGTTGGATGACCTCCTAGTTGCTTTACTAGAAAATATGTGAGTGAGGACAAAACATGCTGGAAGGACTCGTGTTGGTCCTAGTTACTTTACTAGGAAGCATGTGAGTGAGGAGCTCGTGTTGGTCTAGGGATAGTTTACGCTCTTCTAATTAAGGAGGATGCAAAAGAATGCCAGGACGATTAGGGTCAATCTAGATTCCAAATCTGGTCCGAATCCTGGGCGTGGGGCTTACATATCTTGATTAGCCATTAGAAAAAACACGTGGAGAAGGAAAGACTCTTCCTTTCCTTTACGTAGACAATAGACATTTTGGAGCTTTCTCATGCACTAAAGTTGTTAATTTTTGAAGTTCAAGGACCTCATAAACAATACTTTGAAAGGGACCAATATAAAATAATTTTAAATTTAAGTGCTAAAAAGAGAATTTTAATACCAACTGTTTGGGGATAAAAATACCCTGGACACGTGGAGGACGCTCATTGGTGTCCCAGGTCCACCATGGACCTGTCGAGGAGATTGGGTTCGCCCATAAAAAGGCTAAGTGTAAAAGCTGAGGTTCGACCTGCTTGGGGTTCGATCTGCTGGGAATCCCGACAGGTTCGATATGAGAAAAGACAGGTAACCGCCGGTCGTGTGTACTGTCGGACCCACCGCCTATAAATAGAGGGCCTCATTTCACGCTCAGGTATGAAATTTCATCTCGAACTTTATATTGAGCCCGACCTACACTGACTTGAGCGTCGGAGAGTTTGGCCTCTTGTGTAGGTTCACTCGCAGGTTCAGGTTGAGCCGGGGACCGGGTACGAGTTAAGTTCGTAAAATCTGTGTTGTGCAATTCTTTGCATAAACATTTGGCGCCGTTTGTGGGGAGTGGACAATCTAAGTCATCCCGATCTAAAAACGTAAACAAAAATGGTTCAGCCGGCAAACTCAACCAACACAGCAGACTGAAGAGCTTTGGTTGCCAATGATGGACACCAGAGGGAGGTCGGGGCAGAAGTGGCAGAGGGCTAGATTCATGAAGGCCTTGGGACCGAGCCGCTCCGTAGGTCGGCACGCATCACCATGCCCGTTCTGCCACCGGCACATCCAAAACCGTCCAAAGCCAATCGCGGCCGAGGTGGTGCCTCGAGGAGCAGCCCCAGCTCTTACTAGGGAGAATTTTGATGCACTCCAAAAAGAAATGG
>NW_019104620.1:431590-449699 GCF_001995035.1 Momordica charantia
TTCACGGGACATTATCCATTCATATATGAGGGGTATATCAAATATATACCCCGTATATCAACTATATACTCAGTATATATACTGTCCCGATTACAAAACAAATAACCTTGGATGTTTAGTTTATTGGATTTTGGACAATGCAAAGCTGTTATTCAACAACAAATTTATTGAATAAAACTTTATTAAATAGACTTTTGTTTTTACAAAATACAAACTACGAGTTTAGGGCAACACACCCAACATAAGCGATAAACAAAATTATAAAACGAGGGCTCAAGCTGAGATTGGACTCCAGAAAGGGAAGATGGGCCGAGGAGCTACCCGAAGTGTTATGGTCATATCGGACCACCCCAAGAGAGTTAACTGGCGAAACTCCATTCTCACTGGCCTTTGGCTCTGAAGCTGTTGTTCCAGTTGAGATCGGCATGCCAACCAACAGGGTAAAGCAGTACGAACCGCACAGAAACGAGGCCGAACTGCTCCTTAACCTCGACCTACTAGAAGAAAAAAGGGAAATGACTCAACTACGCTTAGCAGAGTATCAGAACAGAATGACCAGACATTACAATGCCCGAGTTCGACCTCGAAGCTTCCAAATCGGACATTTGGTCCTCAGGAAGATTCAGAGTCATGTGGGCACCCTTGACCCAAGTTGGGAGGGACCATTCGAAGTCAAAGGCATAGTCTGACCTGGAACGTACATGCTGGCCTACTTGGAAGGAAACGTGCTTGCGCATCCGTGGAAYGCAGAGCACCTAAAGCACTATTACCCTTGAAATGTCAAAATGGTCCTAAAATGGACTTGTAAAAATTTTCAAGGGAGGAAACTTTAATAAACGGAGTTATTTAATTTCATGACTCCCAGTTCAATCAGAAATTAAATGGGGGCCACGAACTCCCATAAGACTTAAAACCTTAATTCAATCCTCAAAGACCACGGGTTCGAGGTGTGATGTCAAAATCAATTATGAACCAAAATTCAAACCTTTGAATGCTTAAGTTAAAGGTGCGATGTGGAAGGTTCAAGAAATTCAATCCTCTAAACCCACGGGTTCGAGGTGCGATGTGAATATTAATTATGGACTCAAAATTCAACCCTTTGAACGTTCAAGTTAAAGGTGTGATGTCAAAAGTTCAAATTGTTTAATATTATCTTTTGGACTTCCGAGTTCGAGAGAGAAATATCAAAGATCAGTGAAGGAAACTCAATCCTTTAAACTTACGAGTTAGAGGTGCGAGATGAAATTATTCATATATGAGTTCAAAAGCTTAAGGAAAAAAGCAATAAAAGAACAGACAGAGTTCGAGGTACAGAAGTGGAGAAATGAAAATTTCATTGATTAAAGGACAGAGCCAAGACTTGTATACCTTGTAGCTCTGCCCCAAGACTTACACAAAAAAAAAGAGGGAAGAAAAAACAAAACAGACAAGAAGCCTCAGCCACTGCCGAGGTGAGAGGACATCTCGCCTTGGGAGCCCAGAAGATTCATCTCCTGAGATCCGCCCTGCTGTGAAGGGACCTCCTCTTGGGTAGTGCCGACCTCGACCTGCTCCTGGCAATCAGCTCCTTCATCTTCCATGTCGGAGTAGTCAAAGTCCAGCTCCCTAACATACTTCTCCACCAAAGACTGGGGGCCCAGAGTGCTGTTTGGCCCAGAGGCCCACTTTTCAACGTACTTCTTCTTAAGATCGCTGAGGTCGATCTGAAGGTCAGACATGTCGACAGTAATGCCCTTCATCAGGAACTTGAAGCCCACGTCACTAAAGTCCTTGGCGAACCCATCGAAGTCTGGGTGCTTCCTGAACGTTTCCTCCAAGAGAACTCTGTTGGTAAGGCATTCTTTCACCTCCTGGACCTCGGTGGTAAGGCGCCCTAGCGAAGCGTCTTTCTCCTTAAGAGCCTGAGCCAGGTTGTCCTTTTCTTCAAGGAGTTGGAACTTTTTCTTCTCCAGCCCTTTGGTGATGGCGTGGGCAGCTCGAAGGTGACTCTTGTGCCTCTCATCCTACTTCTTCAGCAGCTCAGCTTTGGCCTCCACTTCGGCCCTCAAGATATCCACCTCGCTCCGGGTCTTCAGCAGTTCGCCCTACAGCGTGGTGGCAGCCTCTAAAGCAATAGAGGAGTTCTTCTTCTCCTTCGCTTCCAAAGCCTCCCTTCCATCCAGCTCGGCCTTTACCATAACAGCTAAGTGAATGGAAGCAATGAACGCCTGCAAAAGAAAAACACGCGAGGGTTAGACCGAGCTACAAGTTGTAAAAATGAAAAAGAATAAAAGGAAAGCAGGTCCTACCTCAGCGGCGTAGTCGATGGTCCTCTGCAGCACNACGGACAACGGAAAGCAATTCGACAATGCAAAGTTCAAGGACTTTTGCAGGAAGCTGGGCATAAGCCATCTCAGTTCGTCCCCTGTGCATCCAAAAGCAAATGGGCAGGTTGAAACGATAAATAAAATTATAAAACGAGGACTCAAGCTGAGATTGGACTCCAGAAAGGGAAGATGGGCCGAGGAGCTACCTGAAGTGTTATGGTCATATCGGACCACCCCGAGAAGTCAACTGGCGAAACCCTGTTCTCACTGCCTTTGGCTCTGAAGCTGTCGTTCCAGTTGAGATCGGCATGCCGACCGACAGGGTAGAGCAGTACGAATCGATCAGAAACGAGGCCGAACTGCTCCTTAACCTCGACCTATTAGAAGAAAAAAGGGAAATGGCTCAGCTACAATTAGCAGAGTATCAAAACAGAATGGCCAGACATTACAATGCCCGAGTTCGACCTCGAAGCTTTCAAGTTGGACATTTGGTCCTCAGGAAGATTCAAAGTCATGTGGGCACCCTTGACCCAAGTTGGGAGGGACCATTCGAAGTCAAAGGCATAGTCTGACCTGGAACGTACATGCTGGCCGACCTGGAAGGAAACGTGCTTGTGCATCCGTGGAACGCAGAGCACCTAAAGCGCTATTACCCTTGAAATGTCAAAATGGTCCTAAAATAGACTTGTAAAAATTTTCAAGGGGCGAAACTTTTAATAAACGGAGTTATTTAATTTCGTGACTCTGAGTTTGATCAGAAATTAAATGGGGGCCACGGACTCCCATAAGACTTAAAACCGGCAAGGTAAATGTAAAAATTGATTAAATTCAATCCTAAAAACCCACGGGTTCGAGGTGCGATGTCAAAATCAATTATGAACCAAAATTCAACCCTTTGAACGTTCAAGTTAAAGGTGCGATGTAGGAAGTTCAAATTGTTTAATATTATCTTTTTGACTTCCGAGTTCGAGGAGAAATATCAAAAACCAGTGAAGGAAACTCTCAAATTTAAACCTTAAAACAAACGTAAGTAAAAGGGGAGATGTGGAAAGAGTTAGAGGTGCGAGATGAAATTATTCATACATGAGTTCAAATTTATAAAAGCAAGTTCAAAAGCTTAAGGAAAAAGAAATAAAAGAACAGACAAGGCTTGATGTACAGAAGTGGAGAAATGAAGATTCCATTGATTAAAAGACAGAGCCAAGGCTTGTATACCTTGCAGCTCTGCCCAAAGACTTACACACAAAAAAAAGAAGCAGAATAGATAAGAAGCCTCGGCTACTCCCGAGGTGAGAGGACAGCTCGCCTTGGGAGCCCAGAAGGTTCATCTCCTGGGATCCGCCCCGCTGTGAAGGGACGTCTTCTTGTGTGGTGCCAACATCAGCTGGCTCCTGACTTGGAGCGTCTTCATCTTCCATATCGGAGTAGTCAGAGTCCAGTTCCCTGACATACTTCTCCACCATTGACTGGGGGTCTGGGGTATTGTTAGGCCCAGAGGTCCATTTTTCAGCGAACTTCTTCTTCAGATCGCTGAGATCGATCTGAAGGTGAGGCATGTCGGCAGCAATGCCCTTCATCAAGAACTTGAAGCCCGCATCACTAAAGTCCTTGGCAAACCCATCGAAGTCTGGGTATTGCTTGAAAGCTGCCTCCAGAAGAGCTCCGTTGGTGAGGCGTTCCTTCACCTCCCTTAGCTTGGCGGTAAGGCGCCCTAACGTGGCGTCTTTCTCCTCAAGAACTTGGGCCAGGTCGTCCTTCTGCTTCAAGAGCTGGAACTTCTCCTTTTCCAGCCCTTTGGTGATGGCGTGGGCAGCTCGAAGGTGGCTCTTATGCCTTTCATCCTCATTCTTCAGCAGCTCAGCCTTGGCCTCCACTTCGGCCCTCAAGATATCCACCTCGCTCTGGGCCTTCAGCAGCTCGCCCTTCAGCGTGGTGGCAGCCTCTAAGGCAGCAGAGGAGTTCTCTTTCGCTGCCAAAGCCTCCCTTCCATCAAGCTCGGCCTTTACCATAACAGCCAAGTGAATGGAAGCAATAAACGCCTGCAAAAGAAAAACATGTGAGGGTTAGACCGAGCTACAAGTTGTAAAAATGAAAAAGAATAAAAGGAAAGCAGGTCCTACCTCAGCGGCGTAGTCGATGGTCCTCTGCAGCACGGACCCTGGGTCACTCACGAACATGGATGCCCTGTGGAAGCAACGATCCAAGCTCGTGGCCGAGACGTGGGACACTAGATCCTTCACCCTGGAGCTTGACGGTTCAACTCGGAACCGCATGGGTACGTCGGACGTCCCCCCACCCTAGCCTCGGGGTCGTCCACCAGGTCGGCGTGGCTGGTAGGCAGGGCACCACGGGACCCTACCTCTAAGAAGGAGGTGGTCTTCTTCTTCTTTTTTCTCCTCTTCAGAGGAGATTCTCCCTTCATCTTGTTTAAGGGAGAAACGTTCAGCACTTCGGGCTCACTCCTTGAGCGTTTTCCCTTGGATTGTTCCCCAGCAGAATCCAGCTCAATCACTGGAGTGGGAACTTCAGAAGACGGCCCAGCGTCGTCTTGGGCCGCAGGTCGGGCCGTAGTAGAAGTTGTTGGCTCCGTGCTTTGAACGGTCATAAGGGCGTGAGCACGACCTTTGGACTTACGCTTAACACTACCTGTGAAACCGCACAGCATCGCTACAAGGTAAACAAGCAAAAGGTTAGAGGTCGAAGTCAAAAGTTAAATTAAAAGCTGAGATCGAGCACGACTTACCAAGCTCAGAGTTTGGTTTTGAGGCTTCGATTGGACGAACTAAAGGGTTGTAATCCAATAACCCAGAGTCGAAGAGCAGCTTGTCGGTCACCAGAGTTCCGATCTTCCTGCCCTTTGGAAAGCGATCCTTGTAATACTTAAGCGTATCGAAGGATGCTTGAGTGAGTTCGGGGATTGGCCTTATTGACACTGCACAAGACAAAGGAAGGTTCGTGTTAGATAAAAGAAGCAGAAGAATTAAAAGACTTAGAGCTAAATAAAGAAAGCAAGAGCGACCTCATACCTAAATTACCAAACCTAAGAGGCACGTCAAAGAAGAGACGACCTGATTCGTTCTTTGCCAGCCACTCCCCAGAGGCAAAAAACCATTTCCCCACGCATCCTTTGATCGAGGTCGGCCCTTTGACTATGCCACCTGCGCCTTTCCTCGCACACATATAATACCGACTTGGATTCTTAGCTATTCTTTTGGCTTCGAAGCACCAAGAAGCTGCTCAACGTTCAGCAGCTCAGCCTCGTCCTCGTCCCGAGCTCGCAACCAGAAAAGGATGGCCAAAGCAAAAATGATACCCCATCCGTTGGGGGCCACTTGAGCAGGAGCCAGTCCAGTTCGGTTAAGAAACTCCTGGGCAAAAGGATGTAGGGGAAGTCTGAGGCCGTACTCAAACATTTTTAAATAAAGAGTGACCCATCCCTCTGGATGATTGTCAGCTCTTTCCCCTTCCTCCGGAATTCTAAGGAGGATATCATTTGGAATTTTAAACCCCCTACGGAAGGGTTTGAGATAGTGCTCGGGCATTTTTGAAGGGTATTCCAAACCCTGGCTCGAGGTGGAAGTGTCGCTATCCTCCCCATCATCAGAAAACCTAAAATTTTCTATCTCTTCCAGCTCAGACTATAACCTAAGAGCCAAGTTCTCCCAGAGTCACTTGGTTTATGAGGCGAACTACTTATGGTCTGACCTGCGCTACCTAAACTATCACTACTGGAGGGTTCGAGCTGGTTTCAGGTCGAACTCCAGAAATCCAGGGAATGTAAGGTTTGACCTGAAGTCTCGGAACTATTTATAGCTAATCGGAAAAACCTCTGCACCGAACACGTGTAATAAACGAGCGGCTAGGATCATCTGGAAATTCGCAACGATGAAATGCTTAAGTGCTCCAACAGCCTGGAAGATCGAAACGTCTTCCACAACGGTCACATTTTCTCTACGAGTTAGAAGTCGCCATGTGTCCAAAGTTGAGTTGGGTAACTTCTCTGCTAGATCGAGATCGAACCTGACAGAGAGGGGGCCAATGTTTGGGGATAAAAATACTCTGGACACGTGGAGGACGCTCATTAGTGTTCGAGGAATAAAATGTCCCAGGTCCACCATGGACCTGCCGAGGAGATTGGGTTCGCCCATAAAAAGGCTAAGTGTAAAAGCCGAGGTTCGACCTGCTTAGGGTTCGATCTGCTGGGAATCCCGACAGGTTCGATATGAGAAAGGATAGGTAACCGTCGGTTGTCGGACCCACCACCTATAAATAGAGGGCCTCATTTCACGCTCAGGTATGGAATTTCATCTCGAACTTTATATTGAGCCCGACCTACACTGACTTGAGCGTCGAAGAGTTTGCCCTCTTGTGCAGGTTCACTCACGGGTTCAGGTCGAGCCGGGGACCAGATTCGAGTTAAGTTCGTAAAATCTGTGTTGTGCAATTCTTTGCATAAACACCAACAATTTTATAAATAATCGCTTTGTGATCCATGAACGGGTCATACTTCTGAAATAAATTTGAGTGAATAAAATATAATATTCTTTCAATAAGAAGAATGTCCAAGTAAAATGAGAAATTAAAAATTAAATAGACTTTATATGTCTCATAAAGAATTACAAATAAATTTATTTGCAGCCAAGTTAGAAAATACATTTAGAGATCTATCCCGAAAAGTTTATCATTATAGATTATTTGGTGCAAAATGTCAATCTATAGCTCCATTGATTAAGTCTTTTTTTTTCTCGTAAGATCTAGAATCCAGGTCAAGAATTGTTGGTATTAAGATCAGATTTGAACACAAGATTCATGATAGTTGATACTACAGGATTCATGTGTCTTTTAAGTAGGGCTGCCACTTAGGAACTACTGATCTAATGTTCTAATCTTCACCTGTTGTTGAACTAAAAAAATGGTAAAAAGGTATAAAATCCAATACATACATTTAGGCTAAATGTATCTTAATTATTGTTAATGTTTAGGTATTTTTTCTCATAAATAATATAGTTCCTAATCTTTTAAAAATTTCAATTTAATTTTTTTATGCATTTAATTTTTACTAATTAAGTATTCATCATCCCTCAATGTTTTTTTAATTATTTTTAATTATTATTATTATTATTATTCTTTTGAAACTATGCATTAGGAGTGTTTGTTGCGTGAGAATCCAATATTCCCATGGGACAGACATTTGGATTTCATGTCCGAGCATCCTAAGATGCCCATATGGGAGGGCAAATTTTGGATGCCGTTTTGAAACATCGGCTTCCAAGATTCTTGTGTCAAGGACATCAACTTTTTACATTTTTCCCCTTCATTTAATTTTAATAATTTGAAGTAATTATATCACTAATAATATTTATTATCATAAATATCTAATTTTAAAGCAACATATTTTTTACGACCAACATACTAACATACGTGTGATATTTTTCCTCATAATGTGATGATAAGGAAAACAAATTTCACCTAAGATAACACCGATTATATAATTATCTTTTTTTAAAAAAATATTAAAGTTGAAAATGAAATTTATATCAAATTAATATGAATTAATTTGTTCTACAAAATAAATTAAAAAAATACTAAATTAATTAAAATAAATCCATTATATTAAATTAATGTATTAATTATATGAATATCCGTAAGAGTATTTTTGTAATATTCTATAGATTTAACACATTCCCAAAAATAAATCTTGTAAAACCAACTTGACTATCTAAACCTTCTCGGATATACTAAATTTTCCTGCAAAATACACCTAATTATATGATGATGCGGGACATCAAAAATTACACGAATCTGAAGTTCCAGACATGTTTAGATGAGGGATATCTACATTCCCGAAAAACAAACCGTCCTTCGATATTTAAAGAATGACAATATATTATAAAAATAATAATACCATAGAGTTTCTAGTCAAATAAGTTCCTATGCGTTAAGTTATGGAACAATTTTTTTTTTTCCTTTTGAGTTTAGTAAGTTATTGGTTATGAGAGAATATGGTAACTTTTCTATTTCATTCCATTAAAACATAGAGATCAGTTAATAAAATATATTTTGACATTATTTTATCATTATTTCCGTTGATTTTAACATTTCGTGACCATATAAACTTGATTGATAAGAAAAATACATAAAAAAATGAAAATTTAAATTGTAAAAGATATTAGAGATGAAGTTAGGGACTAAATTATATATATAGCCTTATTTTATATAAGTTAATGGTAAACCCAATGCAACCATCTATATAATTATCTTGTTTCGTGATATACATTTATTTCTAATAATAAATAACAATAATAATTAGGTTATTTCTAAGGTAAATTCATCGATACAGATTACTAACCACGTTTGATAATCATTTTATTTTCCATTTTTGATTTTTGATTTTTAGTTTTTGAAAAAAGTGTTGTTTGGATATCCGGTTCAATTTTATGTTTTCTGTTTTTCAAAAGAGATTTTAAAATTCTATGCAAATTAAAAGAAGTATATTTTTTAAAAATAGATTTATCTTCTTCAAAATCTCATTTCTCTTTCTAATACTCACATTTTATTTTTCTTTTCTTGACATATTTATCTCTAACAAATTTATTTTTTATTCTAAAATTTTTTGTCTTCATAAATATCTCTTTCAAAAATTTATTTTTCCCTTTTTAAAATTTTAATATTTTAAATATTTATTATTCTTTCTTTCCCTCCAAATTTTTCATCTTCATGTATTTTTATTTTTCTCTTCTTGGTGAACAAATCAATCTCATTTCTCTCACTAAAAATTTAATATTTTTCCACACTTTTATCACAAATTTCATTTTTTATAACTTTTCTTTCTCTTCTTATCTCCTTTGAAAAGTATAGCATTTTTTTTCTCATTCAATTTTCTTTCTTTAAAACTTTTTTTTTTCACTTATTTTCTCTAAAAAGTATATTTCAAATATATATATATTTTTTTTTGCAAAGGTAAATATATTAAACAGGAAAACAAAGGATCTCATAGCCTGAGATCAAGGCACAACACCCAAATGGTTAACACAAGACAAGAAGCAAGAAAAAGTAAATCAAGAAAATAAATCCTAGGCCGAGATAAACATAGGATCAGAACTCAAACAGCTCCCAAGCCAGGTAGTACAACGATAATAGACCTTAGCTTTCAAGGCGCGTAGGAGGACAGAAGGCGACCGACCCACCGCACACACATGAACTCTAGTATTACACTCCCTCTAGATAAAAGAAACAGTCGAAATCCACGCCAAGCGCCATGCTCAACGACGAGCAGACGTCCCAGCACTAATGTGACAAACCTAAGTGTTATGGATGAGAAAATCACTATTTTCTACAATTCAAATTCCCTTTACGAATTCAAAAGGGAAGATATCCTGGTGCCTTAACATTCAGAAGAAGATATCCTATAATCAAAAGGAGAAGATATCTTGATGATCTCGAGATTCTCCCTAGATTCAAATAAGATATGCTAGTGATACTAGGTTTTTCCCTCTATAAATAGAAGGAAAATACTCATAGTTGAGATATGCTACAAATCTCTACTCTTTGCTATGCATAAGCGGTTCTTCCTAACACCAGTCTTTAGTGCTGTTCTATTTTACAGGTCTCGTCGCTCCCTTTATTCTAGAAGATTGATGTGAATTTAACAACATCTGAAGAGACCAAATTTCTGCATCAACAATTGGAGCCGTCTGTGGGGACGACTAAGATTTAAAAGTAAAACGATTTACAACCAATTGACCGACTGCTTGGATCCGAGGAAATCTCGGGAGAAACAAGTCGACATGGATTCTGGAGGCAGACCACAACTCTCTAATGACGAATGCCATACGACTCGGGGGTTGCCCCTACCTGAGGTAGCCGAGGGAAAATCGAATCGATAAGTTTAGAACAGATCTTGGGTAAGTTAATCAAGAACTGGTCAAAGAACTCTAATTGGGACAAACCTATAAGCAGGTCGATAAGCTAAAAGTCAGTCAGTGAAATCGGGGAAGAGAATCCCAAAGGTGCTGAAAGGCATGCCAAACCAATCAACAAAACCCAGGGTATAAAACCATTTGGCAAAAGCCAAAATAGGTTAGAAACCTAGAGGTATTGATTAAACTCAGGGTAAAAAACCGGTAAAAGCCAAATAGGTTAGAAACCCAAGGGTGCCAACTAAATTCAGAGTATAAAACCATTGGCGAAAGCCAAATAGGTTAGAAATCCAAGAGTAAATTTTGGGGTATAAAATCATGGGCAAAAGTCAAATAGGTTAAAAACCCAAAGAAGGTACCAGTCCTACTTTAGATCCCAAGGCCAAAATCTAACGGTTAAAACTAACCGTATAGTAGAGTGCAAAAGACATGATTACAGCCAACTACGACAAAAATGTATGGGGGCTAAGAAGGCCAGCCCGTGAAACGACAACTGACTATGACAAAAGGGTGTGGGGTTGTTCTATAAAAATGGTCAGCCCATGAACGACAAAATACTTTCAAAGCAAAAGTTTGACATTTTGAATAACTCGTTATCTTCAACTTTGAGAGTGGGGGTTATTGTTATGGATGAGAAAATCACTATTTTCTACGATTCAAATTCCCTTTAGGAATTCAAAAAGGAAGATATCTTGAAGTCCTTAAGATTGTCCCTAAATTCAAATAAGATATCCTAGTGATACTTGGTGTTTCCCTCTTTAAATAGAAGGAAAATACTCATAGTTGAGGTATGCTACAAATCTCTACTCTTTACTATGCAAAAGCACTTCTTCCTATTCAACTACTCCAATTCTGACTTAAGCATCGAAGCCTGTGTGACGAGAGCCACACCGGTCTTTAGTGTTATTCTATTTTGCAGGTCTCGTCGCTCCCTTTATTCTAGAAGATTGATGCGAATTTGGCCTATAAGTGATCTTGGTTATGGTCCCACGACTTCCCATTTAGTGGTGCGGCCTGCTGAGTAGATATTGTTGAAAATGAAGTAGGTCCTCACAACACAAATCAACAGACAAGAGAAGAAGATTGTTCTATTACTCACACTAAATTGAACAAACAAGAACTTGTATTTTGTAAGAGACTTTGTTTTCCTTGAGTTGATTACAAATGACAAATCCTACACATATTTATACTAGTAGGAAATACACCAAAAGACACTAATAGTAAATATTAAGAAATGTGACCCTTCACTAATACGTGAACATTCATCAATGTATCTAGTAATTCATGTATGTAATTAATTGCTAATACATGTATTTGCAAAATGTCTAGATTAATTTTATCTTAGCTTATCTGGAACATGAGAATAAGCTATACTCGTAAAAACTCTCAAGTGTCTAACACATGGTTTCTCACCATACCATGCTTCATAAGGAGTCATACTTGGAACACTCTTCATTGGAGCTCGATTCAAGATGTAGGTAGTACATGCAATAACATCTCCCCAAAACTCATTTGGCATCTTTTTGGCTTTCAATAGACTTCTAGTCATTTCCATGATTGTTCTGTTCTTTCTTTCTGCAACTTCATTCTATTGTGGAGTCATCCGAACAGTCTTTTGATGATGAATACCATACTCCTTGAAAAAATAATAATAAAAAAAAGCTATATACTCTCCACCGTGGTTAGATCTCAACGTTTTTATTTTATGGCCACTTTGATTCTCAACAAAAGCTTTAAAAGCTTTAAAACATTGAAATGCTTCACTTTTCTCTTTCACAAAATAAATCTACAATTTACTACTAAAATCATCAATGAAGGTTATGAAATAATGATTACCTCTGTTAGATATTGTGCCCATGTGACCACACAAATTAGTATGAATAAGTTCAATAGGTTTGGAGGCTCTCCAAGCTTTACCAATTGGAGACGATTCCCGATGGTGTTTTGCAAGAATACATACCTCACAAATATCTGTCTCATGGTTGATATTTTGAAGACCTCTCACCATATGATTTTTGCACATATATGATAATGATCCAAAATTCGAGTGACCTTATCGAAAATGCGAAAGCCAAGATGGATCTTTTACTATGATAATAAAGCAAGCAATTTGACCATGTGTAAACTTCATAGGAAACATTTTATTACTCGTCATTTTCACCTTAGCAATAAGAACATCACTTTGATCTTTGATTGCACAAACACCATCTTCAAATGAAACTTTGAGTCCTCGTTAAAGCAATTGACCAACACTCAGAAGATTATGCTTCCGACTCGGAACATAGAAGCCACAATTCGTTTGGTGCCTTTCTTCCGACTTAACGAGAATATCACCTTGACCTTTGACTTGTAATCTGGTATCATTACAAGTTTTCACTTCACTTTAGAAATATCCATCATACCATGTAGGCTCTTCAACATTTTCTTGAGCACTACATGCAAGAAATAGAACTCCTTCATCATTTTTTCCTCCTTAAGGTGGAATTATTATTTAATCTCCATTTCTCGGAGCCCAACAATTTGCTTGAAAGTGACCATACTTTTTGCAATTAAAATATTGAATGTAAGAGAAATTGCCATGACCATTTCGTTGGTTTCTACCAAAACATCTTCCTCTTCCATCTCATTTTCCTCGAGATGAGGAAAAGTTTTCTTACTTGTTTTCAAAACTCGCACCATTTCTATTGTCATAGTTTCTTCCACCTCCTCGTCTACCACGACTACCACGTCTTCTACGAGAATCGCCTTTGAAGGAGGTTTGTATCTGGAAAGCTTCCTCAGGAGAAGTAACATCATGTTGTTTTATTCTAAGCTCATGGGATTGGAGAGAACTCCTCACGCTATTTAATGTAGATAAGTCTTTTGACTCTCCAATTGCCACAACAACATGCTTAAACTTTCTTGGCATACTTCTAAGAATCTTTTCAACAACACTTTGATCGCTCTTTTCTTCTCCATTTGATCTCAAATTATTGACAATCACAAGAACACGATTAAAAAAATCTTCAACATTTTCAGTCTCTTTCATCTTTATGGAATTAAATTCAGATCGGAGGGCTTTGTAATCTTACCATCTTTACCCTATCCTCTCCTTGATAGGTAGATTGCAAAATATCTCAAGTTGCCTTTACAGTAGTAGTTGTTGAAATTCTTTCAAAGATTCCTTCATCAACAGATGAATAAATAAGGAATAACGCCTTATTGTCTTTTTTACGATTCTCTCTCAACTTAGAAAGTTGTTGATTCGTGAGCTCGTTTTGATTCCAACTTCAATGAATCATCTTTTGACAATATTCCATAAATCTTGTGAGCCATATAACACTTTCATTTGGATACTTCATTGACTAAAATTCTTCCCATTGCATTTAGGAAGTTGGGGCTGCAAAATGTTACCATTTGACGACATTTCTGGAACTAGCTCTGATACCACTTGTTGGAAATGAAGTAGGCCCTCACAACACAAATCAAGAGACAAGAGAAGAAGATTGTTCTCTTACTCACACTAAATTGAACAAACAAGAACTTGTATTTTGCAAGAGACTTTGCTTTCCTTGAATTGATTACAAATGGCAAATCCTACACATATCTATACTAGTACCAAAAGACGCTAATAGTAAATATCAATACATGTGACCCTTCACTAATGCATGAATATTCATCAATGTATCTAGTAATTCATGGATCCTACAATTCATGTATGTAATTAATTGCTAATACATGTATTTGCAAAATGTCTAGATTAATTTTAACATAAATCATCCCATTAATCTTAGGGATAATGGGAAACCCTAAGATTAACATATAAATATATGGTTATGGTCCTCAGTACACTACGCTGCTTGAGCGTACGTCATGTTCTCTTTCAAACAAAGAGTATTACCCATATTTGATATAGCTTGCATAGTTGAGGAAGACCATAAAGCACAACTTTTTCCATAACATGATCAATCGTTCTATCTAATTCTAATCCCTTTATAGATTTGGTTTTTTTCCATGTTTATATCATTGGTCTTGATCGTTCTTGAATTTTATAACTTTTATTCCAGAATAATCATGAATTAAGATTTATTTAATTTTCCAACAAGGCCTACTAGTCTCCGCGTATAAATACAAAGACTCGCTCTCCATACACAGCTATGCACTTCTGATTGCAAAAGTCTTGCGAGTGATATTCGGACATAACTGATTAGAGCGTAATAGTGTACTTTATAAACCACATTTCATGACATTCAGGTGGAAATTATTTAGTAATTTTTGGTCATTTATGGCTTATTTACGTGCATAACTGATGTTTTTACAAGATCAAGTAATTAGAAAGAATTGGAGCATAAACGATCAATTGAGAGGAAAACTAGAGCAAAAAGAGGAGCTTAATTCAGGCACATCAGCGCTACAGCACCATCATGTAGCGCCATGGCGCCTGCTGGTCAGAATTGGGAGCAAAATCTTTCCGTGATGACAGTGGCACAACGCTGTAATGTAGCGCCATGGCGCTATGAACTTGTGCGTTTGTCACAAATTTGGGACAGTGCCATGGCGCTGTAGTGATGCCTTCACATAAGTAAAATACTGGTGCAACGTTTTTGGGGACTTTTGGGGATTCTCACATTGGAGAATTGGAATTTTGAGAGGTTTAGCTTGAGAGTTGAAGCAAGGAGGGCGAGGAGACGATTTTCGAAGGCTCGTGATTGTGTAGATTGAGTCAAGAACGATCAATCGATACTACAGCTTTAGTTTCTCTCCTTTCCGTTATGTTTTTTAGATTTATTATGAAATTATCAATGGGATTTTATTGTATTTTCATGAACATGAGTAGCTAATCTTCTTGTTCTAGGGATTGATGTAGCCGCTGGATTTATGAGTTCAATTTATTAACAATTGTCTTGATTGATTTTTATTTAATATATTTGTGCATTTATTCACTTTAATGTTTTTAATCTCTTGATCACGGGTTAATTAATGCTAAATCTGAATCTTACGCTCGAGAGAGGTGGTTTAGATTGGTACTTGAATGCATGGCTGGGGTAGTTTTAAGATCAGGAGATTTAGAATTATCTTAGAGATTTAGAATTATCTTAGAGGTTGTTAAAAGATTAAGGCCTTTGCTTGTTAATTAAACTAAATAGGGATATTGGTTTCGTGGGAGAATTAATTATGCTCGGGACAGACAGTTATGATTCCTTATTTATTGACTTATAGATTAATTGCATAATCTTGGCATGTTTAATTTGTCCGCTTGTAGGTTCGGTTGGTGAAATCATTTCCCTAGGACTCGTTCTCCATAAGAGTTTTCTTTAGAGTCTTTTATTCGCTTTGTTATTTGATTTTTGTGTGTCAAAAGAAATTCCTTATTGTTTCTCTAGATAAATTGGACAATAATATCTGTAGTACTTGGGGACTTGAAACTCAATCCAGTGGATGATATCGGTAATTACTTACCATTTTTATTAAAACTTGACCCGTACACTTGCGGTAAGCCATTTCTGCTACGGAGGGTCAGTGCATTTTCTCTTTTGTATAGGTAGGTTTTATATATAGCTCAGCAAATTTACACGTGTGTGTCATATTTATCTGAATTTAGCATAGACATTGCTTTTAGAGGATTTCTATCATTATCAATTTTACACACTTGATCTTAAGCATTGACTAACACACGTAATTATATTATTATTAATTATGCACATAACTTGTAATTTTATTTTCATAAAGATAATTTTAATGATGATAAAAGATTATATTTTTATGGTCCTGATTACCCTTCAGAAGGGGAAAAAAAAGGCAATCTAATTAACACCTTCAACCTAGCATGCACATGGGAATATGGACCTATTTGCAAAATTTTTAAAATTTTATAAGAAAATTATTTCAAAAGTAGTCTTCCTCATCTCTTACAAACTTATTTTTTAGAAAGTCACAAGCAAATTCCTAGAATCTTCACCATCTACAATCACCTTACACAATTAATTAAAATTTTTTAACCCTCAAAGTAAGAACATAATTGGTATAGAAAGTAAGAGATAAAGTTAAATAGTAGTGTCAATTTTGACAAAGTAGTGTCAAGTACAGAATAAAATGTATGGACAATCATGATATTAAATTTTGCATCAAAGCTAGTAGGGAGTTCATTTCTTAATAATAATAATGGGCACGTTAATATTTTTTAATAAAATTTTTTTTCCATGTTTTGCGTCTAATATGCACTATTGTTTGTCTAAAAGGGTGACTAAACTATTCAAATAATGCAATTCCTCTTCACTCGGATATGTGCTATTTTTATTGGGTTCCTAAATTCATCAATGCTCCAATGATCATTGTTTGACCGTAAAGTTGAACGAGCTATGATACACGAAACTCGAACCACGTGCACCCAAATATACAAGACCTGCAAAATAAAGTTAGTATTTCAATGCTCTAGTTAGTACATAGTCCGATCTATATTCAAGAGAGAATAAATTTCGCGTACCTTATATGATAGGTGAGGCTCTCTATTTATAGAGGCGCGAGCTCCTGATAATTTGGATTGAACTGTCTTGTCGGAGAACATGTCTATCATCTATGCTCCCTTGGTTACTCCTTAACCTCGGCTCATACTTGATATAGGTCGGCCAGTATATAGAGTGTGGCACAGGTCGCCTTCGAAGTATCGAGCTGAGGAAACTTGCCTTTGTCGAATCTCCTTTTTTGATCCTCTCGATCATCTTGGTAGTTAATGATTCTTAGTGTCAACACATGCCTATTGATAAATCACCTCCAAATATTATGAAAGAAGCTATTAGTCGAAATTTGCATATGTCTATGAGCATGATGTCAACACGTGCCTATTGATAAATCACCTCCAAACATTATGAAAGAAGCTATTAGTCGAAATTTGCATATGTCTATGGGCATGATATCGACATAAAAGATGAATTAATATTTCAATTATGTCATAACAAAATCGACGAATATATAAAATGTTATAATATTAATAATAAAAATTGTTAACTTATTTGAAAGGGTTAAATACTTATTTATTAATTTAAATATATTTTTTAATTTCTTGATTTTCTTTCTGGAAGGATGAACATTAATATTTTATCAATATTTTCATAAAATTGAGTCCTTCGCATAATTTTGTATCACATCAAAGTTTATCCATAACTACATGCATAGACATTTAAAATCTTATGGTGACCCGTATCGCGACTTTGAACTAAAAACCCGCATAATTTATGAGCACTGGAGCCCAAATAAATAACGCATGTGGGATAAGAGTGTTTCCCATCATCTCTTTCGATCTCTCATCTCTCCATTCTTTTCAAATTAATGCAACCTTTTTAAGGAAATTTGATAGTAGTGGTTAAATTTGTGCACCCTTTTTAAAAAACAAGCCAAGCCAATAGTATCATATTTTACACAAAGAGTCGAATCAATTTTTAGGAGATTTTAAAAATTGGTGACTTTCAAACTTTGCCCTTTGTCTCTTTTCATTTGAAACTACTTAACATGCTATTTGAACCAACTTAACTTTTCCCACATTTAAGGGATTTACTAGATTTGTTGCTAAAGTGGACGATCTCTCATTCTTACAAGCTGTCCTATGCAACAACAGATTGATCTATACTAATCACATTTTTATATGATGGTAATTGGGACTGTTGATGCGTGGATTTCGGTCCTCCAGTTCTCCGCCTCGCACCCACCAAACTTATTGATTCGGGACTAGTATTTGCAAAACTAAATCGAGCTAAACCGGTGTGACTCTAGTCACACGAGCTCCGATGCTTAAGTTAGCAAGAGAATAACACAAATGTAGTCCACTTTTTAGATGCCCTTACCTCTAAGGCTGGATCGCTACTTATAGCTGTCAAGTTGTTCCAGAACTTTCCGTAGCTAACCCTAGTT
>NW_019104620.1:459861-472802 GCF_001995035.1 Momordica charantia
TTCAACAATCGACGCACGGATCATCGACCACCTGAATCCGACCTCGAGTGCTCCTTCACGGTTTCAGACCCGCGGGCACACCCAGAATTTCCTCACTGCAGTACGTGCTATAGAAAAAGGTTGTTTTAGAAATGATTTGATTTTTTTTATATTTGTTTTAAATAAGCTTGTTTTAAATTTGATATATATATATATATATATATATATATATATATATATATTTTAAAATAACTTTGTCTAAATATGATTTGATAATTTTTAAAATAAGAAATATGATTTGATTATTTTTAAAATAAATTTGTTTTAAATATGATTTGATTATTTAAATTTTAAAAAGAAGTAAGAAATATGATTTGATTATTTTTTAAATAAGAAATATGATTTGATTATTTTTTAAATAAATTTGTTTTAAATATGATTTGATTATTTAAATTTTAAAAACAAGTTTGTTTTAAATGTTGTTTTTAACGAAGTTTGTTAGAGGAATTTCAAATCTAAAATAAAATAAAATAAAATTATTTTATTATTATTATTATTATTATTATTATTATTATTATTATTATTATTATTATTATTATTATTATTCATTTTAGTATTATTATTATTATTATTTTTTAACATTTTTTTAAATAAAGATTTGTATGATAAGAAATAATATTAAGTTGTATCATATGGTGTTGGCATAATGGTAGGTTACTTAGGAGTAATTCACATGTCTTTGGATCGAGTCTTTGCTTGCTTAAATTAATGTTTTTTTTATATCATTATTTTACCAAACAACTATTTTAGATAAAATGGTTTTTAATATAAAAAAAAACTTTCGTTTTTATAAGATTTCAAATCTTAAAACATTTATATAAAATATTAACTAATATCTTAGGATGTTGGCACATTGGTAAGAAATATATATTTTTTACATCACAAGTTCAAGTCTTCATGGTCCCTACACTAAAATTATTTTTTTTATTTATTAATTTTTCTTTTCTACTAAATAATTATTTCGAAAATCCCAATGACAGAAATTGGATCTTTCCAATATTCTCGAGGTGATAATTTGTTTTTCTAATGGTCTTTGCGCCACTCAATGCTTGTTGGTTCATATTTTATCGTAAAATATGAACCAATAAATTTGGGACATTTAAAATCAAACACATAAGTATTTTTCTTTTGGAGCAAAGTATAATAGGATAATTTTTTACAAAATATGGTACCGTTTTCGAACGGGTGTCGTAGGGTGCTAACACCTTCCCTACGCTCAACCGACTCCCGAACCAAAATCTGTTTTTCGTAGACCAAGTTTTTAAAATAGGTGACCAATCACACCTCGTAGATGATTGGTGGCGACTCCAAACCCTAATCTCGAAAGAGACCCTTCAGGGGATGATGTCGGCCGCTCCGCGTCGTGATGATGTTGCAACACATAGTATTCAGTTTCTCTCTCAAATTTCAATTCTTTAATTTTAGTTCATTCTTCCTTATTACATAATATAAAAAGATAAAAGAATGAATAAATAATTTAAGAAAACACACAAAAAGATTATTGTTGTTTTCTTAAGAAAGAAAAATTGACAACGAATAATATATTTTATTTGAAACAAAATATTAGTACCATTTAAAAATTCCGTTGAGTTGTTAATTATTCTATATGTTAAATTGGTAGAAATATTATATTAAATATATTTTATTTGAAACAAAATATTAGTGCATTTAGAAGTTCTGTTGAGTTGTTATTCTATAGGTTAAATTGTTAGAAATATTATGTTAAAATGTTTATAACCACGTGCAATGCACGTGAGATTAACTAGTACAAAATATAAATGGGGCTATGAAGGAGAAACTTTGCCTTCCATTTTTGCCCCCCACTTTTTAATATATACCATTTTACCCCTGAAACTCCTACGGAACACGACTATTCGAAGATGTCTGTTGAGATAAATAAATCTAAAAGAGAAACGACTGTTCAATAAAACGACGATGCATCCATCCACGTAAAGGTGTGATTGCAAACCACCTATAAAAGAAAAGAAACATATGTATTTTTTTATTTTGCCCAAAACTCATGTTCGAGACACTGTAAAACTTCCTTGGTGAATTGTGTAGCTGGGCAAAAACAAGTGGTGCAAGTGATTGATAATGATGAAAGAAAATGAAAGTAATGAAAATTGGAGACCTCCATCAGAGACGATGAAGACAACGTTGGCGTCATATATCTCTGATTGAAGGTTTGTTTTTTTTCAATAAATGGGGCTATGAAGGAGAATATTTATCTTCCATTTTTGCCCCCACTTTTTAATATATACCTATTGTACCCCTTAAACTCGTACGAGGCACGACTATTTGAAGATATCTGTTGAGATAAATTAATCTAAAAGAGATGTGGTTGTTCAATAAAACAACGATGCATCCATCCACGTATAGGTGTGATTGCAAACCACCTATAAAAGAAAAGAAACCCATGTATTTTTTTATTTTGCCCAAAATTCATGTTCGAGACACTGTAAAATGTCATTCCGAATTGTCTAGTTGGGAAAAAAATGTGGTGCAAGTGATTGATAATGATGAATGAAAATTAAAGTAATAAGAGTTTGAAAATTGGAGACCTCCATCAGCGACGATGAAGACGACGTTGACATCATATATCTGTGATTGGAGGTTTGTTTATTTTTAATTGTTGATCAATCATGTATATATAGACTTCAGCTCCTAATGTCCTATTTTAAATGTTTAAGGATGCTTCGGT
Source organism: Momordica charantia (assembly GCF_001995035.1). The sequence goes on from NW_019104620.1 coordinate 462,602, forward strand.
TCAATTTCCTTTGATTCGCATTGGTCTACATGATAAATTTTTTATTTTCATATTTAACAGTTAAAGTAAGTTTTTAGATCATATTCATTCGTGAAAGATCTTTTCGTTTATTAAAAAGGGCAAACATCACCAAAAACCTAATACCCCATCATCTTCTCGAATGAAAATTAGCAAAAATGGAAGATCCTACTAATTTCAATGAGATTCAACAAGAACCTGATCAGATCATATAAAATGTAAGTGCTAAATTATTTGAAATACTTTAATTTATTTTCTAAAACCCTTTACATTCATTATTCAAACAAAGTGTTTCATACTAATTATTTACCAATTTATATTATTCATGTTATATTTCTAAATTTTAATGGATTAACTTTCAATACAACGTTGTCGTTCAAAACTTCCTATATTACTAATTTCAAATATTTTCTTAAAATAATGTTCCTGGTGATTTTTTTCTTTTCCAATATGTCGTCATACTAGAAACTTTGTACATTATGCATATGATTTATTTTTTCTAAAATTTGTAATGATACAATTTTATCGTATTATTAATTTCTTTTTTCAAATTTGTTTAATGTCTTACTTTCCTGGATCGAATATTGAATAATATATTGTTAAAAGTTTTGAATTATTATACGAAACAATAATAAGAATCAAATTCATTAAAAAATTAAAATAAGAGGTTTTTTTTTCATAAACTAAAAAACTGACAGAATTTTAAATTTTAGTTTTTAGAATCTATGGAGAGAAAAAATTTGTTTCGTGTCATACTTTATTGATAAAATATTATAAGTGAAATATACATTAACATTTTAAAATATAACTTAATATATGTTTTAAAAAAATAAAAAAATTCATAAAAAAATAATTAGCATTTTTTTTTCAAAAATCAGAGAATGCAAGAAATCTATAGAATAAAAAATAAAATAGAATTACCTCATTCAATGTTCATAACTACTTCATGATTCACATGATTTAAGAGTGAAAACTAATTTTTTATGTGTGAAGAAAAAACTTTATTGTATAATATCAACATATTTTTGAGTTGTCTATATATGTTTCACTCTTAATTAATTACAAATTTTGACATGTATACATTTTTGTATTAGAAAAAAAATCATACCTTTCAATTGGGAAGAAAATCAATAATTATATAATATAATTACTTAATCTAAAATAACGGTGTTAAAAAAATATTTCCTAACTTTTATTTATTTACTATGTAATGATAGTTAATTATTATGTAATTACTTTAATCAATATTTTTTTTTAAGAATTCTTAGTTTTTTTATATATATTTATTCAAAAGGTAAAGTTTCACCACAAAAATATTATGTTCCAAAATTTCTAAAGCACGTGTAATGCACGTGAATCTAGCTAGTACTTATAAAAAGTCTCATGAAGAAAAAGAAGTGATTACATTTGAGCTTAGTTTCAGATTAATTGTTGTAAACTATGTTTTTTAAAAAATCAGCTTTAATATAAAGCAAATTGATATTTTGTAAATTTTAATGTCAAATATGAAAAAACAAAGGTCATAGTGCTTGGTAAATTAATACCAAATTGTTATAATTTAGCTATATAATGATTAAGATTAACATATGATTAAAATCTATGCACTCTATTGCTGATAATTTATAAATATTTTAATGATAGCTATTTAAACTTTTATATGATTTTGATTTAAATTTATTATTACGTTTTCTCCAAATTATTTGTTAAATATTGGGGGAAAATTGTTATTGACAAAATGTATTTTGAAATAAAAAAAATAGTTGTGTTAAACTAATCCATTTGAAAAAAAAGAAGATAAGAATTTGGTTTGGTGAGAAAGATACCAGATAAATTGATAATATTAATTTTGTTGCCTGATATATTTGGAATTTTAAAAGGAAAACACTTCGGTATTCAATGAGAAGAAATCCGTTGGATTTTGGCAAAATATTATTATAATTGAAGTTTGTCCCACATCAGAAAGATAGAATGGACACTCACCAAGTACTAGAAGTTGTCCCACACACAGAAAAATAAAAAAATAAAAAAAGGAAGTGTGCCCCAAGTGATATAAAAGGTGCTTATGGCCTTAGTTTTTATTTATGTCAATTAAAATACCTTAAGCTTGGTTTTGGTTTGAGAGGGTGTTTTATGTAATTGGGATCGAGGAGAGACATTTGTGTGATTGTAATAATTTTACACATAGTGAATTTTTCCTTAATTTTTGTGTTTCTCTATTTTATTGTTTTTTTTAATTTCTTAGTTATTAATTGATTATTCCTATAGTAGAAGTAGGCGTTTTTTTCTCATCAAGTGGCATCAGAGATTTAATTAGGTTTGTAGTTTTTCGAATTTCTGATTATGCTATGTGGTTGCAACATTATCTGAACTTCCACATCATAAAAGATTTCTTAAAGTGAGCAACAGTTTTTTTAATAATGTGGGTTGTTCACTATTTGCAAATTTGCTAGGAGTGTGAAGCAGACATGTCATTCTTTTTTAGTCTAGTGAAGATTGACGTGGAGAAATTAAAGGAATGATCAACTTCGACTTGTGGCAAGTGCAAGTCAAGGATGTGCTGATAGAATCTAGGTTACACAAGGCATTAAAGGGAAGACCGAGTGAATGTGCTTCTAAAAAGCTAAGGGGTAATGCTGGTCCAATGAAGTCCAGTAGCGGTTCTAGCAAAGGTTTTAAGAAATCTAGCATGAGTGATGAAGATTGGAAGGAAATGGAATTGAGAGGTGTATGCGTGACACGAACAGGTTTAGCTAAAAATATTCTTGTGAATGTACATGGGATCGACAGCCAAATAACTCTGGGAGAAGCTCGGAGCGTTGTATCAGGCGTAGGGCATCTCAAATCGATTGTACCTGAAGGAGCACTTTGACACGCTGAGAATGGAAGAAGGTATAAAAGTTTCAGATCATCTGAGTAATCTCAATAGCATTTATCTTTGAGTCGGAGGCGATCAAATTGAAGATAGATGACGCAAATAAAGTACTTAGACTCATCTTGTCACTTCCACCTTCTTATGAACACATGAAGCCGATTTTAATGTATGAGAAGAATACTTTAAATGTTGCCAAGGCTACTAGTAAGCTGATGTCCGACAAAAGAGGGCTGAAGAGTGAAGAGCGTATTTCACATGAAGATTCAACACTGGTAGCTAACAATTGGAAAAAGAAGAAAGACTCCGTCCAAAATAAAACTTGTTGTTGGGGATACGGACAGTCTGGGTACATGAAGAAATTTTATCGTGACAAAGCTGGTTTGTCAATGAGCTATGGGCCGGATGCTAACAATATTTCTGTTGTTAGGGGAGACAATGACCAGTTCCTCTGACTCATGGTATGTCTGCTTTACCATGATAGAGAATGTAATGTTAGCGGTTCCACAAGTTTACACATGAGCATTGGCTTGACAGTTATGCAAGATGTGTGTGGTGGAAGTTATATCGATGGCAGAAGAACTTTCAAGTGAGCCAAGTAGGTGGAAGTTGCAACATAAATTTCAGCAAGATTTATCGACATGTGACAAGGAAGAAAAATATTTGAAGGCAACATTCCAAGTGATCTACTTTTATTGTGGAGTAAGCTATAGTTCTCTAAATTGAGAATAATGATTGTCAGTAAAAACAATGAGCCTAGTGGAAGTTATAAATTCTTCAATAGCTTACCAAGTTGAATTTGTAGGGTTTTGACAAAATATTAGAATTGAAGTTTGTCCCACATCGTAAATATACAAGGAGGGAGTGTGCTCACCAAGAACTAGAAGTTGTCCCACATCGGAAAAGTATAAGGAGAGAGTATGCTCTAAGTGCTATAAAAGGAGCTTATAGCCTTGATTTTTATTTATCCCGATTGAAATACTTTAAGTCTGGTATATTAACTCTAGTTAACTTAGCGATATTTGCCTTGAGAGGCCGTAGATTTTTTCTTGTGGGTCGTGGTTTTTTCTTCGGTTTGAAGTTTTCTACGTTAATTTTTTTTTATTTATTTTTCAGTTATTTTCTGCTTATTCCTGCAATAGAAGTACGAGATTTTTTCCCATCAAAACCAAGTACTCCTAAAAAAGTTTTTTTTTTAAACAACAATGAATTATCAAATATTTAATGATAAGGATGATAAGATTTCTCTCATTGTTGAGTAAATAAATATTTTCCATTAAGAAATACTTATTCTACGATAATCTACTTTTAAAAGCTAGTGGTACGCGAGTCTTCTAAATGAACATGTTTTAAAAAGTGACTAGAAAATACTCGAACGCTTAAGTTAGTGAAAGTCCAATTTAAAGGTCTACATTGCTTAAAGCTTCAAACGCGTGCCACGTTACGTCTCCAAAATTTTGGAGAAAGATATAACTTACAAATCTTTCCTTGTTACGTGGCAAGTCCATTATTACCTTCCAACATGCTTCATTCACTTTCAAATTTCAATTGATTATTGACCAAATAACGTGTCACTGGATATTGAAATAAAATTGTTAATATTAAAATAGACCCAGCTAAGTGTGAAGGTACAAAAGAGATTTTTTTTCCATATATTTTATTATTAAAATAAACATTCTATTTGATCTAGTTCAAGGTAACAAGGTTATTTATTTATTTATTTATTTTTCATAAATTCATATACAATGTCAAAGATCTATTACTCAAAAAAAAAAAAAAAAAAACCTCAATGTTACTGAGGAAAATCTATTTTTACTTTTATATACTTAAATTTAATGAGTTCACAAACTTTTTAATTTAATGAAATTGAGCTCTAGATTTGAATAACTAGTGGAGAAAAATTGAAATGTGACTAAAGTGTTTAAAACATTAAGAATAAAATTTAAATTCACCTGCATATGCTAGAGCTTTTGTATAATATAATATTTTTTATTTATTATTCTTTTTAATAGAAGAAGTAGGAGGGGAAGATTCAAATTTATAATCTTTTGATCAGAGACTGCTGATTACTATAAATTAAGTTGGAATGAATAATTTAATTTTATAACAAAAGAAATATTAAATTAATTTGTTTGGTTAACAACGTGCTCAAACGTGAGAAATTTATATAAGTTTTATTTTTGGACTGATCACCTGAACCCTCTTCAATTTGTCGGAAGATTTTGATTTGAAAGGTTAGGTCTTAGATTTTCTTAATTTTTTAATTGGAAAGAATTAATTGGCGCTAACATTTTAAAAGGAAAATTGTTTTTTTTTTTTGCGATAATTGTTGTCTTCCAAGTCATTACCAAATCTAGCACTCATGTCCCAAAACCTAAAATAGCCCGTGAAAGAACAATTCAAATGAATTAGTTTTTTGTTTTTCCTAAATATATCTAGAAAGTCCATAGTGTTTTTGGATGGGTAACAACCGATATATCATTTACGATAGGTAATTTCAAAAGATGGTCAAACAAGTTTAAGGGTTCAATAAACGTAAATATAGGAAAATCTCTATTAATTTTTTAGTTACAAAATTACCCTCCCTAAAATGATTTTAAAATGAATATATTTTTTTTTATAGGAGAATTCTACCTATATTTTTCTCTACACCTCGTAGGATAATTCAAATATTTTCAAAATCTTACCTAACTCAAATATTTTCCCAATAAATTTTCAATTAATTATACTAACAAATGTATAAAAAAAAGTATAATTCATTAAACAATAAAATTATTATCGAAAATTATACTAAAAATCTTAAAGAATATATAATAAACATCAATAAAAAAAATGTAATTACAAACACAAATATTAAGCCCAAAACAATGTAGTTAGAAACAGAAATACTAAAACCCAAACAGAAATACTACGACCCAAAACAAATAGATGAACACGGAACAGATGAACAAATAACAAACACGGCGAACAGATGAACAAATAACAAATACGGCGAACAGAGAACAAATAATAAATACGACGAACAGAGAAACAAATAACAAATACGACGAACAGAGGAACAAATACGATAAACGGTGAGTAAAAAATGTGAACAAATAAGGTGAACATATAACGTAAGAAATAAGATATATTTTTGTGAACAATTAATACAAAAAAAAATATATAAAAAACACTCTACCTACACAATCGGTAGAAACTCAACATATAGGCCTCTTTGTCCTCCGCTACCCGTCGCCCCACTTGCAACAAGCTCTATCACTCACCGCGTTGCCCCACCGTTGTTCCCTCGCCTAATAAGATCTTCTTTCTTCCTTGCTGGATTTCTGCTGTCTCCCTTTCTCCCCTCTTCGGCTCTGATCGTCTCCCTCCACGATCTTCTTCAGTGTGATGTCTCTGGTGAGTTCTGTCCCACGTATATATTAAAGAATAAACAAAACAGCTTGGTAACAATTTTTAGTTTTATTATTTTAAAAAGTTAGAAAATTGGAAATACATATTAGAGAGAAAATTTTATCTAAAGTAGAGATGACAATAGTGTGAGGCGGGAGTGAAGATGCACTATTCCATTCTCGTGTTCGTGAAAATTTTTAGTCTACCATCTCCACCTCGTTCTTTGGTTTGAGAATGGAGAACAATGTTAAAAATATCTTTATTTGGGGATGGGGATATTCGCGGGAAAAATTACAGGTTTTGTAATTAATTTTAATCATTTTTATAATTTAAAAAAATGTAATAAAATATATATTAATTATTTTTAGAATGATTATTTACTATTATACATAATTAGTTTTAAAAATTCATATTTTATGTACAATTTAGTAAATATGTTAATAAAATATATATTAATTATTAAAAAAATAGAATCGGGGACGAGTTTTGAGCATGCATTTCCTATTCTTGGAGCAGAGACTAGACCCTACGGAAGTTTTTGTCATCCCCTAATGTAGAGACACCAAAATAGAAGTTCAGACCTTTTAAAAGAGTTTTGGAGAGATAAAGAAAATCAGTGAAAGAAAATTTAAAGACAAAAGAAGAAAAATTTAAAGGTAAAGTTGAGAGGAAAATATACGTTAAAGAAAAAAAAAGAAATGAGTGAGAAAAAAAATTAGAGTGAGAAAAAAAATTTAAAGATAAAAACAAGATTCGAAATACACTTTTTAGAGAAAATAAATAAATAAAAAGATAGATAAAAGTTATAATGAAAGATAGTTTGAACGAGAAAATAAGATATAGTTTTCAGATGAAAAATAGGTTAAGAATAGAAAAAAAGTTTTAAAAAATCAAATTGTAGAGAGAGAAAAGTTGGAGAAAATATTGAATTTTTAGATAGAGAAATGGAAGTGATCCGTTAGAACAAGAAAAAAAATACATGAAGATAATTTTAGAGAGAGAGAGAAATAATATATTACAACATGTGGGATGAGAGATTGAACTCACCATATATGTCAACGTCAACGAGCTCGCGTTAGTGGAATAATAAAAATATTTAAAATATGTAGAGAAAAATTTAGGAAGAAAAAAGTTTAAGATGAAAAAGAAATTTGTTAGAGATAAATACGGGAAAGAAAGAAAAATAAAAGTTGAATATTAAAAGAAAAATTAGATTTTGGAAAATAGAAAACCAAAAACTAAAAATAAAAATCGGAGAATGAAAGACTTATGAAACATTTCAAATTAATTTCTCTATTAGTAAATATTAAAATTGACTAATGATATATAAATCAAAAAATATATATAAATAATAATGAGAAGGAACCATTACCGAGGCATAATTAGTGGTAGATTTAGGAATTTCAATTAGACGCACAATAGAACATTTCGAGGTTGACAAGAACCTAGTTTTGAAAATTATACTTGTAATAAGAAATTACAGTCTTCTTAAACCATGATCTATTAATCATCCTCCTAAGTTCAGTTCTACATCAAACCTATCACGATTATTATTACTCTTATTCTTTGAAGATGATAATTTAGTTTTTTTTTTTTTTAATATTTCTCTACATTRATATCAAGGTAAATTTGCAAATATATTAATAGAAAACTATTGTATACCTAAAAAGTAAATTTAACCATTATAAAAATTAAAACTAAAAGTCTAAAAGAATTCGAATCTTACAATGATATATATTCTAACTCAACTCTTGAGTTTAACTTTAATATTAATTTTAAAAAATAAATCACATAAATAGATTGCAAGAACTTGGTTTTATTTATCTAGCCAAGCTCATTTGAAGAACCTAAAAATAAATAATACATTTTCTCGAAATTAAGTTCTGGATTGAATCTCTCCTGGAGAAGTTATGAAATTAAGCCAAGAGAATGGTATGAGATAGTTGTGGCTACTTTCCCTGAAGAATTTGTACACATAGATAAGATTTTTTATTAAGACTAAAACATCATTCATTTTAAATTGTGACTAAATTATAATTAATTTTAAATTGTGATGACGAAGTCATTACTTCAATAAAAGTTAAGGACCAAACGTTTTTAACTTATAATTTATTTGAAAAAAATTAAAATGGTGATACATTTTAGAATTATGTATTAAATCTTCCATTCTCAATGTTGAAAAAAAAAAACATTAAGAAAAAACTAAACTACAAGAAAATTGTGACAAGAATTTCAAACATTTTAGAACATGGCAAATTTGGGATAAATTTGACCATTAATTAATCGTTTTAAAATTCAATGGCTTGAAAAAACACACTTTACATGATGAAGGAAATGCGAAGTATTTGCAATGAGGAATAGTTTGTTATTTGTTTATCATAGGTGTTAAGTTTATTTTTATTTATTTATTTTATTTATTTACATTTTGTAAACTAAAGATGACACACAATATGCGCCATATTTTAATTCTAATTTTCTTTAGAAAGCAACAAAATAGAAACTATATCAAACTTTAGAGAAAGTAGTCACACTCTATTAAGTCATATCCCAATAAAACATATAATATATTTATGAAAACATAACGATCAAGCTTCATCAGTTTACCCTTATTTACTTTTCACACATATTTGATAAAAAGTTTAAAGGAGTACAAGAGAACAAATAAAGATACAGAAACTCAACACATATGAGAGAGTGATCGATGAAGCTTATATTGAGATACAAAAGCTTATCATTTAAGGTGAGATTCGATGTCCTTAGTGAGGCAATTCATGAGATCAAGATACTTGTAAGGATACGGAGTGCTATCATCGAGTTTTTCATATTCCAATGTATGAATTGCCAAGCTATGACTTGCCCCCTTTGGCACAACTTGATATGTTCCCTTGAAGGCTTTGTAACGCTCGAATACATCTCCTTCCAATCCGGTCAGAGTTACTGCTAGTTTCTCGTCATCAAATTCCACTCGCTCTTTGAAAGACTCAACCTTGCCATCTTAACAAATCACATATAAAACACGAAGATAAATATCATTGAAAAGGTCATTTGTGAAACAAACCAAAATGAAAAATAAATCGTCTTCGTACCCATAACGTAATTCCAAATCTTGATAGAGCCATGGCAATGGCTGTCCCAATCGCCTTCATGAACTTCAACTTGTTTGATGTGATTTGAGGTGATATTGGGGATATGGAAACATTGATCTTTGAACATTTTGTAATATTTTTCTGCAGGAGCATTGATCTCAAATTCGCTCACTAACTTTCCAACTAGAGACATGATTTCAAAACACTCTTAGATTGCTTTTACAAAATAACACATAATAATGCACAATATCCCTTCCATTTTTATATAGAGCTCTAGAGATGAATTCTATTATTAAATTTGATGAATTATATTTATTTATTATTATTATGGTGGTAGAGGGTAGAAGGTAGCATTAGGTGTTGACATTAATCATTTTATTAAGGAAAATAATGTATCGACATTTTTGTCGTGGGGTTTATTTTAGTAGATATTTATTTATTAAATGAACTAATATAAATGAATTATATAATGGAGTAAGTAGGAGGCGCTCCTTCTTGTCATTAAATAAATCATATATTGCATTTATTTCTTAGAACTTTCATTTGAACGAGTAAGAAAATACTCATAAGAATTTAGAGAAAGATCAACAACAAGATAAGAAAACAAAGTAAAAAGAAAAATGAGAAATTGGAATGAATAGGCACTTTAGAGTATTGATTTCTAGTCACTCTTTAAAAAACTATGTTTTGTAGACATTTTTTCCTTCCAAATTACTTTCCTACCCCTCCCCTCTCTCTTACTCATTCTCTCTTCCTTTCCCTTCTCTCTCTGTTTCATTATTATTTCTCTTCCCAAAAACTTTCTTCTCTTCTACCCACGCCCCTTCTCTCTCTCTCC
>NW_019104620.1:473312-486337 GCF_001995035.1 Momordica charantia
GAGGGAGATAAAGGAAAGAGAGGGAGTAAGAGAGAGGAGAGGGGTAGAAAAGTAATTTGGTATTCAAGAATGTCTAGAAAACCTGTTTTCTAAAAGGTGATTAGAAATCAATACTCAATTTTTAAAATGCCTACTCATCCAAATTTTCCAAGAAAAATCGGTATGAAATAGAAAGCAAAACACAAAATGCAGAAGTTATAAGCTAGTTGAAGAGGTACCTAAAGAGGCAAAACACAGATGGTCACAAGAGTGATAATTAATAATGAGATGAAGAATTATATAAATTATACATATAGTTAATTTGAAAAAAATACATTGAAACTTTGACTTAAAAGTATTCATAAATGATTAAATTGATAAATGACATGAATGCGAAAACTCAGAATAGGAAAAGTTGAATATAAAAAAAATTATTAATTTATTTTTAATAGTTAATTCGAAGATTTATGATTTTGTCTTATATTATAATCAATGATGCTTTTACAAATTTTACAAATCATATAGTGTTATGGGCTGAACAAATGAGATTCGGTGAAACAACAAGAGATCGACTCTGGACCGAATGTAAAAAGGCCTAATTGTACACGTCGACCAAGCAAAGGCCGGTAAGCCCAGATCGACTGGGCCGACCTGGGCTCGGCGCCGACCCCTGTTTGGTGTTGAGCAATTCTCGGCCAACGATCGAGAACTCCCATAACCCTAGAGGTAAATCTAATTATCCTACTCTCTATATTCAACTACTCTTATTCTAACTTAAGCATCAAAGCCCTTGTGGCAAAAGCAACACTAGTCTTAGTTCTATTATGTTTTGCAGATCTCGTCGGTCCCTTTTTCTAGAAGATTGGTGTGAATTTGGCTGAATCCCAAGAGGCCAAATTTATGCATAAACAATTGGCTCCGTTTGTAGGAACGATTAGAGATCTAAAATTTATCGACATGAACTCTAGAAGGAGTCCACAACACTCTAACGATGAGTGCCACCCGAGAAGGAGAGCAAATCGAGATGTACCTTTGCCCGAAGGAGTTGAAGGTGAGACAAGCTGACATATCCTTGAACAAATTTAAAGGAAACAAGCCGACAGGTTCCAGGGCAGAAGGAGCAATCAATTGAAGTTCCAGATCAGTAGAAGGACAAATTGGCTGCTTTAAAAGAGAAGGTCGAGGGAATGCACCAGAACATATCCCTACTTCTCCGAAAACTGGAACAACAAGAAGTGACCTGCGCTCGTCCGAGATCCACGAAAGGGTAAAGCTCCTACAGTTGAGGAAGTTGAAGAGTCAACCAATAACGATCAAAGCAAACTAAAGATAGGAGGAAACGACGGACTCCGAACCAACGTTTTTGGTCAATTAGGTCAACAAGCGACTCCATGGCAATAGAGGTCTGTGGTACATAGTAGAAGCGAAAACTGCCAAGGTGATCGAGTAGGCCTCAGACGGACTACCCTCGACAAAAGGAGACCACCTAGCCGAGCAGAGCAGTCAGAGAAGCTATCCGAAGAACAAAGAGACAATAGATTCGACCTTCAGGAGCTGGTGGACCAGGCAGACTCTCCGTTTATAGAGGAGATAATGAGGGAGAAAGTTCTTCCAAAATTCAAGCTCCCAGCCATCAAACAATATGATGGCTCGATGGATCCCATTGATCAGCTTGACGCATACCGAGAATAGATGGATATTTATGGTGTAACGGAGGCTATCAGATGCAGGTGTTCTCTTTCACCCTAACCAGTTCGACTCGTATCTGGCTTTGACAGTTGAAGAGAAAATCAATCTCAAGCTTCAAAGAGCTGGCAAGAGCATTTGTCACCCAATTCTTCAGGGGACGAAATAGGAGCAGACCCTTAGCATACCTCCTATCTATAAAATAAAAGTCGACAAAGAGCCTGAAGGACTATATGGCTCGGTTCAACGAAGAAAAGCTACGAGTTGAATGTCTTACCGATGCAGTATCACTACTAGCCTTCATGTTCGGCATGAAAGACGAACAACTGGTATTATATTTTGGGAAGAAGACCCTGAGTACCTTCTCGAAGGCACTGAGCCGCGCACAGAAGTATATAAGCGCTGGAGAATTAATCCATTCGAAGCGAGACCCTGATGGTAAACATACAGATCACAACACGAAGAGGGAGAGATCTAGAGAAAAGCAACACAGATCGAGATGAGAGAAAGCAAATAGCAAGCAGGACCGGTTAGTTCAATGGGATCCTCAAAGGAAGTTTGAAAATGCACGAGACAATGGTTCCATTTGAACAGGTTCTAATGGAAATAAAAGACTAGGGGCTGCTTAAATGGCCTGAAAAGATGAAAGCACCCTCTAGCAAAAGGAATAAAGGAAGATACTGCCTATTCCATCAAGATCGTGGCCACACAACGTTGGACTGTTTCGATCCCAAAGAAGAAGTAAAGGACCTCATCCGAAGAGATTACCTCAAAGAATATCTGGATGACTCTAAGGTAGCTCCAAATAGTGACCAAGACGACAAGTCCCCTGTCTGAGAGATAAAAACAATACTGAGGGGACATGCTGGAGGAGAATTTGGTAGAAAGAGAAAAACCAACGCCAAGGAAGCTAGGGTAGGCCCAGGTCAGCATGAGATCTACCAAACCTTTTTTGCAGGTCAAGTTTCAAAGATCGAGTTCTACAAGGAGGAAGTGACCAACTTACTCCATCCGCACAACAATGCATTAGTTATCACCTTGAAGATAGCTATTGTAAGAGTTCATAAGATCTTAGTAGATGGGGGCAGCTCAGTACACATAATATCCCTAGCTGCCTATGAAGCTATGGGATTGGGAGACAGGAAATTGAAGAGCAGCCCAGCACCGTTGATTGGATTTGGTGGAAAACGTGTCATCCCATAAAGAAGTGTAGAATTACCTGTAACATTTGGTAGTGGGACGAGAAGCATTACAAAGATGGTGGAGTTCCTCGTTGTCAACTATGCCTTTTCCTATAATGCGATATTATACAGGCCTACTATACATATGCTGAAAGTAATTCCTTCACATATCATCAGGCCATGAAGTTTCCGACACCAGGAAGAATAGGTGAGATCAAAGGAGAACAGCATGTATCGCGGGAATGTTACTATACCTTATTGAGAGGCAACTGGGGAAGCTGATAAGACCCGTATCTCATGACAATATTTAATTCCTATCTTTCACCCTCTAACCATTTGATAAGTTTATATTTTATTTACTAAAGACTACACGTTTGATAGCATAGGTTAGGTTTTTTTTTCTTTTTTATGGCAATTGCATATTTGTTTGAAGTTAGGATAAGTTTTATGTTTCCAAAGAATATTTATTCCTCTTTTTCAATAAAGTTATAGTATTTTTAAATTAATTGTCTTTTTACTTGAGTGGTTATCTTTATTCTAAACATAAGCTCCTTAAGTGGGGGGCTTAGGTGGAACAATCAATAGTAAAAGCTTGTTAAAAAACTCGAACCGGACCAAACAATAAGCAGCCCAACGAGCTAGAAGCCCTTCAGTGAAACCAGGAAGATCAAACCACAACGAAAATTTCTAGAGGTGTTGAAATGGCAAGCAAATGAGCTTAGCAAGGTTAAAACAGAAAGCAGGGGAACAAGCCAAGCCATGCAACAAAACCCAAGGGTACGAAGTCATTGGAAAAAATGCTAAGATAGGTTAGAAATCCATGAGTGTTGAAGGCAAGCAAACCAACCCAGCTAAAGTTAGAGCCCAAGGCCAATAAAGAAACTAACAGTAAAATTAAACTAGATAGTAGTGTCCAAGAGACTTAATTCAAAGCTTCAACGAGAAAAATAATAAACTAGAAATTTGTCCTCGACAATGAAACAATGATATAGAAAAGATGAAATCCAGATCATTAGAGATACGAACAGATTTAAAAAAAAAACATAAGGTCGACAGAGACCACTTCTACTAATTATTATCATCATCTATATCGTTAGGAGTATCACACTCAACACTAAAACGCTCCTGAAAGAATGAATAATCTACTCTAGGATGTTCATTGGAAAGTTGTCGAAGTGACTGTGAAACACCGTATTCCATGACTGCATTCTACAAGTTGACGTATTCTACAGTTTTCTTGAACTCTTTCGCTAGAAATTCATAATTGGAAAGTTGGGCTTTCGCCTTATCAAGCTTCCTCTACAAATCTGCGAATTCAATCTGAGACCTCCTCTTCGTGGTCTCAAGCTCGCGCTGGGCATTTTCCAGCAAACTATTGGCTCGATCTAAGGAAGAAATAACCTAATTCAACTCATTACGAGGAGCATAATTCTAATGAAGATGATTAATCTCACCGGCTGTTGGGTTTGGTGCCATTAGCTCGTGTATTTGTAATTTATGAACAAATTATTTATTCAATAAAGAGTTATCTTATTATTTCTTTGCGTTACTCCTATTCAAATAAACTAAGATCCAAGGTTATTTAATGTAACTGGAACATTATATATTTGATATACAGTATGTTTAATATACAATGTATATATTTGATATACAATATATATTTAATATACAATGTATATTTTTTATATATAGTATATGTTGGGTGTGTTGCCCTAAACTCGTAGTTTGTAATTATGTAAAAACAAATTTATATTCAATAAAGTTGTAGTTTCATACTCAATAAATTTGTTGTTGAGCTTATAACATAATATTGTCTAAATCCAATAAACTAAACGTTAAAGGTTATTATCATGTAACCAAGACAGTATATATATACTGGGTATATATTTGATATACCATTGATATACAAGTGGATAATGTTCCGGGAATAACCTAAAACGTCTATAGTATATGGGTAAGGCTAGGTACCTTATCCGGGCAACACTATGGATACGGCCAGCTTTGTAATTGTTACAGACGACCTGATCCAGGTTGTTCATGTGGAGACATGCGAGAGAGGATATCCTTTACAATGAGTTTGCATAAGACCGTACTGCGAAATAGCCAATCTTTAGATGTAACGTTGTTGACTAACAGATTGTTATTTCATAGGATGACAAGAAAACTCATTCTCAATCCTTACTGGGTTATGGACTCCTGCCCGTGAGGGCTCGTACTTTGATTTGTATGGGTGAAAGTGGCCCGAGAAGCCGACTCAACATTCGTACCATTTTGGGGACCAGACAAAGTGGAGAGTTGGGAACATAATTTCACAAGATGGAATTCACTCTTCCTCGACTTTATGGGAGTAGATGAATGTTCTCTTAAATGTTGACTCCGGGGCTTGAACAAGGGGTCCCACCCTCTCACTGGCCCGAGAGGGACTTCCGATTATTGGTCGGACCATAGTTGGGTTGTTCATTAGAGGAGCAGTGGTATTTAAGGAGTAAGATGTAACTCAGGGGTAAACCGATAATTTGACCCAGCTTGATTTAGAGCACTCGTGAAGGATTGACTTTCCATTGATGGTTGTATATTAGTGGAAACAAAAATATTTTGCATTGAGAAGAGTGCAACTACAAGTCTTTAGTGGAGTGACTCGTAGTTAACGAATGTTGATTAACTCGGTCAATGAGTTTGATCGATTAATCTCGTATCGTTGGAGCTTCTGATCTGTAGGTCCATTAGGTCCCCTTGCTAGCTCACAACGAGTAAAACAATGATAAAAGATTATGAAATAATTTGAAATGTTCAAATTATATATAAGTGAATATATATAACGTATATTAATACATTATAATTTTGGATAAAGATTTAAAATTAATACTATATATTATGAGAGGAATGTTTGAATAAGATTCAAATAATTAATATGAATTGTATTCATATTGAAACTATAGGCCATACAAGAGAGAGTTATTTTAATATGATTCAAATAAATAATTTTAACTAAATATGTGATATATAATTAAAAGATAAATAATTAATTGTAAATTATTTATGTATTTATTTAATTAATATTTGAATTTGATTAATTAATAATTAGTTAGATTAATAATTTATTAATCAAGTGTATTAATTAATTATTTATTAATTACATTAATAATTATTAATTAAATAATTAATTATTAATTAAATTAATTAAATCAATTAAATTGATTAAATGCTGACTAATTTAATTTAATTTAATTAATTAAATAAATAAATATCTATATATAATATAATAATAAAACCAACTCCCCTGCACAAATGTAGGGGAGTGGTGACGTGGGGTAACTCCCCACGTCATTTGGTTTTTAACTGCAAAATAGTTCTGTTGTGGCTCTCTCTCTCTTCAACCTGGAAAAACAAAAAAAAAAAAATAGAGAAGTGTTCTCCACAGAAAATTGACTCTTTCAATTCCCTTGCTTTTGATTTCATAAAACGTTGTTCCCACAAGCAAGATCGTCTTTCCCAGAGAATAGTGGGAAGACCGGTGGTAGTGTTCGTTGGTGATCACTTGAAGAAAAGTTCCTAAAAAGTAAGTTCTTTTTCCCTTCGTGTTTCTTTTTCAATTGTGTGTTTTTGTTCTTCAAAAATTCAAGAAAAAGATCTTTGTTTCTGCTGCAGGATTTAACGTCATTTTAGTATGTATATCGTATATATCCGATACACAAGTGAATATGTTCAAGTAATAAACTAAATGGTCTATAATACATGGATAAGGTTGGGTACCTTATCCTGGTAACACTATGGATACGACCCGCTTTGTAATAGTTACAAACGACTTTATCCAAGTCGTTCATGTAGAGACATACGAGTGGGGGTATTTATACAATGAATTTGTGTAAGAACGGACCGTGAAATAATTAATCATTGGCTCTAACACTGTTAGTCAATAGATTGTTATATCATAGGATGACCAGGTAACTTGATCTTAATTCTTAGCGAGTTATGGACTTCTGCCTACAAGGGATCGTCTTTTGATTTGTATGGGTGAGAGTGACCTAAGTTGTCGACTAAATAATCATACCATTTTGGGGACGAGACCGAGTGGGAAGCTGGGAACATAACTACACAAGATGGAATTCACTCATTCTCGATTTTAGGGTAGTAGATGAGTGTTCCCTTACATGTTGACTCTGGGATTTGAACACATGGCCCAACCTTAGCCCGAGAGGGACTTTCGGTTATTGGTCGGACCATAACCGAGCTGTTCATTAGAGAAGCAGTAGTATTTAAGGAGCAAGATGTAACTTAGAGGTAAAACGTTAATTTGACACAACTAGAGTTACGAGCACTCGTGAAGGATTGACTTGCCGTTAATGGTCGTACATCCGTTGACACAAAAATATTATACAGTGAGAAGAGTGCAGCTGCGGGTTTTTAGTTGAGTAACCCGCAGTTAACGAATGTTGGTTAAATTGGTAAATGAATTTAATCAATTAACTTCGTATAGTTGGAGGTTCTGATCTATAGGTCCATTAGGTTCCCTTGCTAGCTTACAACGTGTAAAACGAGGATCAAGATTTTGAGAGAATTTAAAATGTTCAAATTTTATATTAGGGAATGTATAAAATGTATATTATCATACATTATATATATAGTTTATTTTTTTTAATAAAAATTCAATAATTAAGCTATATGTTATGAGAGAAATCTTTGAATAGGATTCAAAAAATTAATATGAATTTGATTCATATTAAAACTACATGTTATACAAGGGAGATGCATTTGAATATGATTCAAATATATAGTTTTAATTAAATATGTGATATTTAATTAAAAGTTAAATAATTAATTGTTAATTATTTATCTATTTAATTAATATTTGGATTTAAATTAATTAATTATTAATTAGATTAATAATTATTAATTTAATTAATTAATTATTAATTGATTTAATTAATTTAATTAATTTGTATATTATTAATTAAATAAAAAGAATAAGATATCCTGACGGTCTTGGGATTTCCCTAGATTCAAAAGAAGATATCTTATATCCAAAAGGATAAGATATCCTAAATATAACAATAACCTGAACCCTAAAGGATGCAAAAGGCTAAAAAGTATCTCAACTCTCTTATTCTCTCAATCCCTTACAATTGAACCCCAAAATCCGAATTATCGACCAAGATACATAGTGAGGAAGATCAAATGGTGCTGTTTCACTAAGATTACACAAAAAAGAGTCTTCAAAGGTAAAATCCAATATCCTTCCTGTTTTTATATTTTTCTGTGTTTTAAATTTCAAAAGAAATTCAAGAACGCGTTCTACTGCTTCCGCTCCGGGATTCACATCTCTTTTCAATTAGTATCAGAGAGCGGTTTTTTGTTTTGGATTTTCTATTGAAAATTTGCACAGAATATGGTGGGTTTTCTTCTGCATTTGATGTTTAGGGTTTATGGGAATTGCAATTGGATGTTTGTTGGTTTTAGCATTTAGATTTACAAATTCGTTTGATTTGATCAATGTATAGGGCCCGGTGTTTTTGGTCATTTAATGTTGTAAATGTGTAAGTCTGTGTCGTACTTGCCGGATGAATTCGGAGGTTTTTGGCCATGATTTAGCATAATTTTCGATGTTGAAAGAGAATACCCGAAGATGTGTTCGTAAATCTAAAAAAGAAAAAGAAAAATCACGTTGAAAAGTTAGCTCAAATACATGCGTATTGCATAAATAGTCATAATTTTGAGACATTGCCTAGAGTGTCTAATGCTACCTTATTAAAGTAGAGGTATTGTAATCAAGATTATATTAATTTAATATGCTTTTAGGATGCCAAAACCAAGTCCAATTTGCTGCTTATTTAATTATTATGCATTATGAATGTATGTTAATTAAATTTATGATGCGTAAAACATGTCATTTAGATTAAAATCCCACCATGGGTTAAAGAAAGATCATGCATTCTATTAATATAAGTGTTATATGAAACATGTTGTATTTTCCTGGTAATTAATATAATTGTTGTGTTAATTAATGGAAAAATAAGTTGCATTGAGCATGAAATTTCTTTAGTAAATATAATTGTTATATTTTTATGAATGTCATTTGATGCATGCCTATGAGTTTCATTATATATATATTTAAAGTTTAGTATGGCATGTTTAGGGTTAATTAATTTGTTTTAAAAAGGGTTTTAAAATTAATTAATTAAACCTTAACTTAAACTTTTTTTCCTAATAAGATTAGAGTTTTTCTTAAAAAAAACTTATTTATAAAATATTGCCTATAAGGGAACCCTGTCTTAGAAAGGTTTAGTCTAAGTTGAGGTGCTTAAGCTGACCATAAGGGAACACCTCTACCTGGGGTTGAATTAGTCAATATTTTATATGCATACAATAATGTCATTAGTTTATTAAAACGTTTAATAAACTAAAACATTAGTGTACAACTACCAATATAAATAGTTATATTGGGCCGACTAAAAATTCACTTAGTCAGAATTTACCTAAGTAATATATCCTAGTCTTAGAATACTAAATGGGAGAAAAAGAGAATATGTAATATACTACGTATATTTTGATATACAAAGTATATATGACATATCTTTTTTCTCACGTTTCTCCTTATAGTTCACACCATGAGTTCCATGCTCGGCCTAGTGTTGCCCTGGGCGCGGCCTCCCTACGGAAGGTGTTTGCGGTTCAATATCGAGGTGAATGGAGATAGTATTTATAGTAAGTGGCAAAAGGACGTATGACAACATATCTTACGATCTCTACCGTTAGTTTGCATCATGATGTTTCATACATAACCTGCATGTCGTCTTGGAGCGATCATCCCTACGGAGGGTCCATTGTATGGAATCGAAACTAAGGCAAACTCCATAAATAGATAAAGATTTCTTATGTTTTGCTCCAATATTATCCTTCCCTACGACATTGTTATTGAGGTGGACCTTTGAGGTCTGAAAATGGTGGGTCACACTTATGGGAAATTGTTAAGCTAGTTAGCAATTTCCTGATCAAATAAACGGTGACTAATGATTATAGGAATAAGATTTATTCTGGTGTAAGATTTAGCTGAGAACGTCCAATTTAGTGAAGGAGCAGCTGTCTGTCCTACGGTAGCTGTTGCTCTAAATCACTGAAGCGTCATTGCAAATTATTTAATTGTTATGGTTGATTATTTCTTAATTTACTAAATTTGATTGGTTTAAAGAATTTTTGCAAAGTTCTAATGTAAATAACCTATTTGTTTTCAGCAACTATGTCTACGTCTTTAATTTCACTTCTCGCCGTGGATAAACTGATTGGGGACAACTATCCCACGTGGAAAACAAACCTTAATGCCATACTCGTAGTAGATGATCTCTACTTTGTCTTAACGGAGGCCCGTCCGGAGGCTTTTAGACCTGACGCCATGAAAGCTGTTCGTGGCGCATATGGCAGGTGGACAAAGGCTAATTCAAAGGCCTGAGTCTACATCTTGACCAGTGTATCTGATGTTTGGGCCAAGAAGCAAGAGATCGTGATCACTGCGCTCGAGATCATGGATTCATTACGTGACATGTTTGGAAAACCTTCCTCACAAGTCATGCAAGAAGCTCTCAAATTCATCTTCAACTCACGTATTAAGGAGGGAACATCTATCCGGGAACATGTTCTCAATATGATGGTTCACTTCAACATGGAGGCGATGAGTGGTGCTGTCATCAATGAGTCTAGCTAAGTCAGTTTTATTCTAGAGTCTCTTCCGAAGAGCTTCCTTTAGTTTTGCACCAACGCTGTGATGAATAAACTAGAATACAACATGACCACGCTCCTCAACGAGCTCTAGACTTACCAGTCCCTCATGAAAAACAAGGGACCTGAGGGGGAGGCAAATGTTGTGACCTCCAACAAAAAATTCCACAAAGGTTCAACCTCTAGGACTAAGCCTGTACCTTCTTTTTCGGGTTCGAAGAACTTTAAGAAGAAGAAGAATGGACAAGGGAATAAAACTGTCCCTGCTACTGCCTAGAAGGAGAAGAAGACTAAGGCCATAGCTAAAGGAAAATGTTTCAACTGCGGTGTTGACGGGCACTAGAAGAGGAACTTCCCGAAGTACTTGGTCGAGAATAAGAAAGCAAAAGAAGGGAATTGGTTCCTAGAGGCAGCTGGAGGCCGGAGAGATGTCTCTCAGAGTTGGAACTTGGGAGATCGTCTCTACTATTGCGGTGGGCAACATCAAGTTATTTTTTAGCAAACATAGATACATGTTATTAGATAATGTGTACATTGTCCCTTAAATGAAGATGAATTTAATTTACTGTTGCTTGCTTACTTGAACAATCATGTCAATCTCTTTTCTTTCTAATGAATGTTTATTATAAGAAAGGGTGTTGAAATTTGTTAAGGAAAATTAGAAAATAACTTGTATGTACTAAGACCAACTTTAACTAAAACAATTCTAATTATTGAATTGTTTAAAACTGAAACAACACAGTCCAAAAGATAAAAAATTTCTCCTAAAGAAAATGACAATCTTTGGCACCTCAGGCTTGACCACATTAATCTCAATAGGATTGGGAAACTAGTTAAGAGCTGTCTCCTAAATGAGTTAGAAGATAACTCTTTACTAGTATGTGAATCAAGACTCTTGAGGGTAAATTGACTAAAAAGCTCTTTACAGCGAAGGGTTAAAGAGCCAAAGAACCCTTAGAACCTCTACATTCAAAGCTTTGTGATCTGATGAATGTTCAAGCTCGATGTAGGTATGAATATTTCATCTCTTTCATAAATGATTATTCAAGAACATAAGTCTTTACCTAATGCATCATAAGTCAGAAGCTCTTGAAAAGTTCAAAGAGTATAAGTCTGAAGTTGAAAATTCATTAGATAAGTCCATTAAAACACTTTGATCAGATCGTGGTAGTGAGTACATGGACATAAGATTCCAAGACTATATGATAGAACACAGAATGGCTTCCCAACTCTCAACACCCGGTACACCACAGCAAATTGGTGTCAGGAAGGAGAAACAGAACCCTATTAGACATGGTTCGATTAATGATGAGTTACGCTTAATTGCCTTACTCATTCTGGGATTATGCTGTGGAGACTGCAGTTTATATCTTGAACAATGTTCCATCAAAGAGTATTTTTGAAACACTATTTTGAAATTTTTGAGAGGTCGTAAACTTAGTTCAAGACACTTCGGAGTTTAGGGATGTCCAACACATGTGCTTGTGGCAAACCCAAAGAAATTGGAATCACGTTCAAAGGTATGCCTATTTGTATGTTATCCCAAAGAAACGAGAGGTGGTTACTTCTTCGATCTTAAGGAAAATAAAGTATTTGTATCGACAAATGCTACTTTTCTAGAAGAATGCCAAGTAAGAGATCATCAACCACGTAGTAAAATGGTGTTAAATGAAATTTCTTATGAAGCTATCAGTACGCAACAAGAGTTGTCGATATTGCTGGACCATCAACAATGGTTGTTGACGGAGTCAGTACATCGAACCAACATCAAACTTCAGAATATTTGAGAGGGCCTCGACGTAGTGGCAGGGTTGTAACTCAGCCTGACTGTTACATGGGATTAACAGAATCCCAGGTCATCATACCAGAGAACACCACCTAGCGGATAAAAGCCGAAGGAATAGAACACCAGTCAGAACACACAAGGTTTCAGAGAAACAATAATATTAAGACTAACCCAGTGAAGGTCGCCAAGGCAGGTGTTAATGTTTTGTTGCTGTTCGGAATACCCAGAATCCAGCCCAATAGGTGATTCGCCACGCCCTTTCCAGAGGCCAAACGTTGTCTCCAAGTAGTCCAGTTCATCAATATCAGTAGAGTAGAACCCTTGGAAAGGAAAGGCCGAGACGTCAGAAGAAGATCCTAAATGACCACGTGAGGAAGAAGGGGTTGATACCCCCTAAGATGAGTTGAACATCAGGGAGCAATAGGAGGCATCGAGGATCGTGTGTGGTATTCGTTAGATGGTGGGTCGTCATCAGTTAAGTCTGTCACATCAACGTCCGAAGCTCAGTTCGACCCAGCTTCCGAGTTCCAGTTATTGCAATGCTGTTTTTTCAAACATTGCACGTCTCGACATCCCTATAAAGCATGAAAAGAAAGAATAAGAGTTAAGAACAAAAACCACATGCTCCAAAGAACTATATGAACAATCAACGATCACCTAAAGATCGGTGAGGAGATACAAGA
>NW_019104620.1:493056-508081 GCF_001995035.1 Momordica charantia
AGAACGTGGGACGAGCTCCCAATGGAGGAGGAAATGGGGGAGGCGGCTCGAAAGGGGAAATGACAGAAAGGGAGAGGACGCGATCTCCCCTAAAGCGCACCGATCAACCCACCGTGATCAATATGATCTTCTAAGGACCAAGCGGAGGGCAAACGGGAAATAAACGCAAGGCATTAGCGCGAGAAGCCTGGCACGAGATATGCGCGAGCTACGTGCAGCTCGCCCCATACTAAATCTCGTTCTCAAATGAGGACATGAAGCACCTACCCATCTCGCACAACGACGCCTTGGTCGTCGAGGCTCAGATCGACCACATGACAGTCAGGCACATACTGATCGATGGAGGTGCCTCCGCTAACATTCTATCTTTTTCCATTTACATTGTTCTGGGATGGGAGCAAGGTCAACTCAGGCCGAGCCTCACCCCGTTGGTCAGTTTTTCAGGAGAGCCGATCAGACCTGAGAGCTGAATCAGCCTTCCGATAACCCTAGGGAAAGGAAGCACTCAAATCTCAAAGATGGCAGAATTTGTGGTGCTTGAAGCCAGGTCGACATACAATGCTATATTCGACCGAGCTGTCATCCAGGATGATAAGACGAAAAATACACCCATATTTTACATATTTATTCTACATTTTATTAATTTATTATGTTTAAGTTTTTGAATTTAATTATAGTTTATCATTTTGTGGCAGATTAAAGATATTCAAGAATAATAATTTAAAAACACAATTTTAAAGGATAATGTGAACTTCACCAAATTGGGAGAGCTCGACAGATATATACAGACACAATTATTATGGCGGGACGCTTCAATTTGAGAATTATGAATTTTTAGGATATTTTGTAAATAAAGAGATATAATCAAAATAGGAAACATTATCCTAAATTGATTAGGAACTCTTTTATTTAATTTGTTTTCTTTTAATTATGATCTTCCCAATTAGTTAGAAATTCCTTATTAGAGATAATTCATCTTTAAAAGAGGATAAAATTAATCATTATAAATAGAGAAGCCTTATTGGGAGATTGAGGATACAAGTTCCAACAAAAAGATCTCTTCTCCAAAATTCAAGTTCTCTCTCTACCATGAGTGGTTGGCTTTAATTCTTCCAACTCAAGGGTGATTCATGTCCTATTGTAAGCTTGGGAGGCTCAGGTTAGATAGAGATTTCTTCTTGTTTCAAGTATTCTTTATTTCTTGTTTTTATTATTTATGAACAATTTATATTAATTAAATTGACGCCTTAATTCATATTAATTATTCTACTGCTATCCATGAGTTTGTGATCCGTAATTGTCATGAATGATTGAAATATGTAGCAAGGGGTTGGCTTATTTGTGTGTATTCATGGCTTTTCCATGTTTACATAGCTGGCATAATAGAATCTAGGGAAACAAAGGGACAAAATTAATTAACTTGTAGCTATCTCAAACTAATTGATTTTGGTTTAGTCATCCTTAATGAAATTCTTTGATTAATATGGAACGCTATCGTGCCCAGTTGATTAATTAATAAGATTTAATTTTGATGTTTGGTCTAAATTAATTAAATTAGGATAATTAAAACTTACCACGGCTGTTATGAGTAAGTAGACTAAGTTCTTGAATTAAGAAATCGATTTTTTTATAAAGCCTATGATCAAGATTACAATTGGATGAAAATCACACCTTTTGATTGGAAACTTGGTAAGATTAACTTTCGTTTTCCTTTTAGTTTATCTTTTTAAATTTCAAAATTTAAATACAAAACCCCCCATTTTTTATAACTTTGAGAAATTAATTTCAGAGCTCGATCTGAATTGGCTCGGTTGATCTGTTGCGACAGGGCATTGATGCTTCCAAACGAAGGCAAATTCCGAAAGCAGAGGTCGCAGTCCCTCATCTCTTCGATCTTCCTCACGGCACCCGGCCCGTCGGATGCAGCCATCACGAAAGGACCGACCTCCTCAGCCTCCTTCACCACCTGCTGGCTCAGGCTAGACCGTTATGAGTCTTATTCTTCTTATTTTTCTTCTCAATAGAAGGTGTGGTATGGACAGTTTGTAAATGAGCCGGCTCAATTGGATCGGAGCGTGGCGTGGTTGGAACCGACCCCATTTGTACCTCCTCGTTAGGAACTTCTATGGGAGTGAAGCTACTACCGAGCTTGGTTGCCCTTCTCTTTCTACCTAGGAGAAATGTCGGCAACATATATGTTGCACTGCGGCACGGTTAGACTTAACAACAAGGATGGAATTGACAAGGTAAGAGCTAGAGGCGACGTATTTTTAGAGAAGGGAGAAAGGAGAGGTGAAAGAGATCTGGAAGGGCTCGATTTACGTGGGTTGGATGCAGCTTCGTTTGGTACGATCTCTTCAGGTACCTCCTTCGGCGCAAACTCTTTAAACGCTTCCTCTTGCACTACCTCCTCCAGCACGGCCCACTCAAGGATGTGTAGGCCACAGTCGTACAAATTGTTGTCGACGAGGAGAGCGAGATAATGTCGAGCTACCAGGTAGATCTTGGGGATCTTCACCAAGTACTCGCGGGTGAGCTCGTCAGGTCGCGGGACAAGCTTAGGAAGAACTACGAAGTGAGAAAGCAAGGGTTAGGAGACAAGACAAGACTAGGAGACCTAGAGTGACTAAGGAGAATGAGGCGTTACCTAAGTTGTTGAATTGGTGAGGAACCTACCAACTCAGCTCACCTTCACGATCCTTAGCGACGCAATTGCCGTACACGTAGAACCAATCCTTCTTCGAGTGTTTGATGGAAGAGGGTCCTCTGACTAATTTCCCAACACCCTACAAAGCTGTGAGATAGAACCAACCTGGTTTCCTTGGGGGGTTTTTGACACTATAGAAAGAAAGGAACTGGCTCAAGGAAAGGTAATCGACACCTAAGGTGTCTACCCCGAGCCCCCACCAAAGCATCCAACAGCCAAGAAGGATGCCCCATCCGTTGGGTGTGAGCTGAGCAGGAGCTATGTTGATCATTTCAAAGAACTCTTGCGCGAAAGGGTGAAGGGGGAGCCTAACCCCAAACTCGAACATTTTCTCATAAAAGGCGACGTGCCCTTCGGGAGAATTCTCTATTGTTTCATCTCTCCTAGGAAACTTCATCCATATCGATGAAGGGATGTCATACCTATCCCTGAAGTAGGCCAGGCAGTAATCGCCTAGGTCGGATGGGCTACCTTTAGGCTTTTCCGAGACCCTAGGGGAGGGGCGTATAGCTAAATAGCTAAGCAAGGAGTCACATCATCCCCGTTCGCGGGGGAGGAGGACCTGTTACTGGAAGACTCGGTGGAGGACGACCTGTTGGAGGCCGACCTACCGCTCGAAGACGCTAAATTGAGGATCCCTCCAAGGGCTACCTGAAGCTCTCCTCTGAGCTCCTATGCCCTGACCTAGAACTACTACCCCTATCAGACATCACTTGCGACCTACTTGCGAAATGAAATGAAGGAAGACGAGTTACTGATTTCTGCACGAGAGCAAATGGGAGTCTTGAAAGCGTAAAGTGAGGGGAAAGCCCTCAAGTATATATATATGAAATGGGAAGCGATCTCCATCATACACGTGTCACCTCATGAGCGTCCCAGATCGACTCCCAAAAGCGATGGTTAACTGCCTGAGAACACCTCGAAGGTCGCGTCCGACGTGAAACCCCTTGGCGACTATTAAAGGCCCCTGTCGAGGAGACTGATTGGTCCACGTCATCCTCGTCAGCTCAGAAACAAGATCCAAATACAGGTCGTCCGCAACAACCTCTTAGGTAGATGACCTGTCACCCGTCCGGAGAGGGGGCCAATGTTGGGGGGTCAAACTGTGGACACTCGACCTGTTCACAATTTCCACAACAGGTTGCCCGCGACAACTTAGTATGAGAAACATGGCACCCAGACTCGCCTAATGGAGCAGGGAACGGACCGATCCATGGCTGGGACCGAAGGTCGCTCGGGGGAACCCAGCTCGAGCAGGACTATACCCTGATGATTGCTATATACTCCAGGTATGAAAATCTGTCCGACACTGATCTGTTGAGCTCGGACTCTATACTGATTTGGGCGTTGGAGTGGCTTTCCTCCTTGCAGGTACCCCAAGAACCGCTCTAATTGTTGCTGGCCGACCTCCCAAGTCGTCATACGTACCTTGTCAGATTTTTGCGTCAAACAGATGTTATATTTTTTTTGAATAAGTTTAATAATAAGCCATATGAAAAAAAAAAACTGAAATGTGTGTGGGTAGTTGAAGTGAAAATGTCCTAAAAAGACTTGAATTTAATTTATATTTTTTAAATTAAAATAAAAATATGACAATTTAGGTATTATCTATCATCTAAAACCAGATTTTTAATATTTAGACTTCTATAATTAAGAGTAACACCATAAATCTAACAATTAGCTGTAGAAACAAATTGACCGAAGCCTTTTAAATTCAATATTCTTGATTCTGTCACAGCGAGCATAGCTCAATGGTAATTGACATATATCTCCAATATGAAGTTGAGAATTCGATCACTCACCCTATATGTTGTACTAAAAAAAATTCTCATATTCGAACTATTCACATCCTTATATCAATTCTATAAATGTATTGTCAAAGCGAGCATAGTTCAACGGTAATTGAAATATACCCCTAAGAGGTTGTAAGTTCGAACCACACCCCTTCATGTTGTACTAAAAAAATCTATAAATATATTAAATTATTAATTTTAATGTACTTTGATACTTTTATTTTTCAAAATATTTAACTGTTAAATTTTTAACTCTTTCAAATCCCACCGGTAATTCTAATTCAAGACAAATTTTATGTAATATATATATATATATATATATATATATATATATATATATATATATATATATCAAGATAAATTCATAAATTTTAGAATTAATTTGACAATTTTTTAATATTCAAACTTTTTGTATTCGAAATTTTGACATTCTTACCGTTTGTCAATTTTATGCTTTAAATCAGTAGTTTCAATATATTTTCCTATACTATTTGTTTTTAAAAAGTCAACTATTAAAATTGTAAGACTTTTGTTATTCCATTATTATAACTATTAAAGGTCATGCAATAAATTTGAGAATAATTTTATAACGTTTCAAACTATCATATAATATATTTTATCTTGAAAAGAATTATTGTTTTATTAAAAAATAATATTAAATTTATTTGAACCCTTTACTATAAATATAATTAATTATTTTAAAATAAAAGCTTATAAATTTTTAAAACCAACATTTGATTGTGGGAGGGAGAAAGTTTTCTTCTATTTCTTAATTTTAAATATTAAACATTAGTGTTCATTAAAAGCATTAGTTCTCATTTAAATAAAACTATTTTTTTTTAAAAACCCCAAAGTAACCTTTCAAATTATCATATAATATATATTTTATCTTTTTAAAAAATTATCGTCTTCTTAAAAAATAATATTGAATTTTTGAACCTTTTAATATAACTATAATTAATTAATGTAAAATAACAGGTTGTGAATTTTTAAAACCAATATTTTCAAAGTGAGAGGTGGAAAGGTTTATTTTATTTCGAGTAAAATTTAAATTAAGCTGCATATGTTAGAGTTTTTTATATTTAATCATTAAAACAAAAGAAATATTAAATTTTGTGGGTTAGCTAGAAATAGTCTGTAATGTGAATTTGTGAGGGATATTTTGATTTGAAATGTTAGGTCTTAGATTTTCAACTTTTTAATTGGAAGAACCTATTCGCAATATAACATTTTAAAAGGGAAAAGATCTTCTTTTACAATAATCATTGTCTTCAAGTCATTACCAAATCAAGCACTCGTGTCCCAAAACCTAAAGTAGAACATGAAAGAACAGGTCAAGTGAATATGTATATATAGTTAAATATATGTTTTAGTCCGGAATGTTTGAGCGCTTTTTCAATTTAGTCTCTCACTCTTGATGAATGTTGTTTTGGGACGAAAATCACATCGCCGCGTAGAGGACAAAGAAAGATCCATCTGGACACCTCCAAAAAATCAAGCCACCTTAGACGGTTTGGAGGTGACATCCTTGGTGATCATAAATTCGTTATTGGAACCATCCTACGATGCGATCAGTATTTGGGTCAGATCCATAGTTCAGACATGACGGATCTATCCTCCAACACCCGTAACGGTTCGTCGGATTCCTAACCTATAAAGAAAGGGCACCACTTCTACGGACAAGTATCGTATTCTATGTGGAACTTATTATTGAGTTCGAGCTGATACAGACTTAAGTGTCGGAGTGTTTGCCTATCTTGTGCAAGTCATTCCTTGACGAAGCGGGTCAATCATTCCACGTGTTCGACCTTGACCAAGTTTGACCTTATTATGTTTGAAGCATAAACATTTGGCATCGTTTTTGGGAAAGGACATTCAAAGTCATTCCTACTACTGAAAGCTGAAATGACACCACCAGCAGTGTCTATTGGCTCGAGCCATCTGAGTTGTTGCATCGACAATGGTGACCCAAATCTCCAGCGTGAGGTGAACTCCAAAAGTATCCAGGATCGTGTATAAGGTGATCATGCAGGCAATCAGCTCCATAGATAAACTCGCACCGCTCACCCACCACTCCCTCCTGTTCCTCCTTATCAAGGCAAAATTGCTCAGCGAGCATGAGGTTGGGCTGTAAAGAAGACAGCACGGAAGCCCGATCGTCAAAGGATCCTCGCTGCCATGCAGCTCGAACGGGAGGACATGTGTAACCATGTACGAACCATGGAGGAGTCATATAATAACCTGTTGCACGCAACTAGAGCGGGTTCCCATTCTCGGAAGTGCGCATCGAGCACCTGCAACATCCGAAAATTGTTTTTAATGAAAAGCAAGTTTTGATGAGTTTTGATCATTTCTTCTGCAACGATGAAGTAAATCTCAGATATATCAACATTCATATTAGGTAGATCAAGTATATCGTTGGTATATCAGTACTCATTACCAGGTATATCAAAGATACATCAAATCAAGTATATTAGTGGTATATCATTTGTTTGAACTCCATGATCATTAAGGTTATGTTGCGCTTTTGCTTTCTTATGCGTGGATTGGACCCATAAATTTTACTGTTTTAAAAAAATTGAAAATTGGTTGCTATTAATTTTTTTTTCCTACTTGTGCTAGTGTTTCTTTAATAATTATAGGAGACAGTTTTTTTTTTTAATTTTATTTTTCGTATAAACTAAAGATTAGTTGATAGTTGATATTACGAATGCAATATATTTTATTCCTAATATAATTTTCTTAGGAAAATGAAAATGAAACTACATCTAATTTCCAAAAGATAATAAAAAATAGCCACTAATGAGTCACATCCACATAAGCATTTTATATGTTTAGCATTTTATATATTTAACCCAAACATAATGATTAAGCATCATCACTCCTTACATGAGAATAACTCTTATTTATTTTTCACAAATACAAGATTAAGTAGACAAAGATACATAATCAATACATAAAAACGACTTACTTAGAAAACACAACTCTCACATAACATAATAAGCTACCAAATGACATAGTGATGAAGCTCATATTTAGACATAAAAAGGTGTTCATTTAAGGTGAGATTCGATGTCTTTGGTGATCCCGTTCATGAGGTCAATGTACTTGTAAGGATAGGGAGAACCATCATCAAGTTTCTCATATTCGATGGTCATAAGTGCCAAGCAATGTCTGGGACCCTTTGGCACAACTTGATACGATGGCTTGAAGGTTTTGTAATGCTTGAACACATCTCCTTCCAATCCGACCAGGACTACTGTCAATTTATCGTCATGAAATTCCACTCGCTCTTTGAAAACTCCAACCTCTCCATCTTAACAAATCACACACAGAAATAAAAAGAATGATTGTCTAAGATCAAGGTCGTCATTCACATGAAACAAATGAAAACGAAAAACACATACCAGCTGTGGTGTAATTCCAGATCTTGATAGAGCCGTGGTCGTGGCTGTCCCAGTCTCCTTCATGAACATCCACTTGTTGAATGAATTTTGGAGAAATATTTGGAACATGAAAACATTGATCTTTAAAGACCTTGTAATATTTCTCTGCAGGAGCATTTATCTCCAATTCACTCACTATTTTCCCAGCAAGAGACATGGTTTCAAAACTCCTTTTGATTGCTTTACAAAATACACTCACTCACAATAATGCACCATATGCCTTCCCCTTTTTATATAGTGATGAATTATATTATCAAATTTGATGAATTATATTATATTATTAAATTATTTATTATTATTATGGTGGTAGAGGCCAGAAAGGTAAGCACTGGGTATGTTCATGTCAATCATTTCTTGTAGGAAAATGAATGTCCCCACATTTTTTGATTAGGCTAATATTAAGTGGATGAAAATATTATTTGAATCTAGTTATTTAGGCCTCCTTGGATAATGTTACCGTTTTTTTTAATGAGTTGTTTCTAATTTTTTTAAAAAAGACTAAACATTCTAGAACTAACTATCTTTATTATTTCTCATTTTTTGGGAATATTCTCAGAATTGTATAGAAATTTTAAAAACAGCCAAAAACAAGTTTTTTATTTTTTGCTCCCATTTCAAATTTGTTACAAAACATATAATTAAAAAGATTGTTTTATCATATATGAATTTATAGACGTTGGGTCACGCAATTCATTTTTGTTTATTAAAAATTAAGAAATAGAAACAACAAAACATTAACATTACCAAATAGCCCATTTTTTTGGTTATTAGTTTAGTTGATAAGATACCAATTCTTTTTTTTGAGGTGGAAAAAGTTTAAGAAAAAAGGGTAAGTTTGTTCTTGTTCAAATATTGTTTTTTAATTAAATTTTTTATCCTTCTAAAAAGTAGGTAATCCATGGGAGACCACCTCATGATTTTAAATATCTATGTTGATGGAAATTGTCTCAATTTTTATAGATATATTGATAAAATGTCAAGTTCAAACCATATCTCAAAAAAATATAAAATAGAAAAACATAAAAATTGTTTGAATTTACACATAATTCTTTCACCATTTTAGAACAAGTCATAAAATTCTTATAATAAATCATAAAATTCTTATAATTATTATTATGTTGACACTAATAATATTTTGTTCATACTTACTTTTATATTTTGTCGACTTTTAATCATAGAATAAAATATCTGATTCAAAATCTCCTATATCGATATCCAGTGCATGGTCATATGAAAATGATGCATCAATGGAAGTTTAATACCTTCAATCATACCAAGTATGATTAATAAAAAAAAAATAGTTAATCAAGCTTGTTTTCAAAGATATTTGTTCTAAACTCAAATAATTTTAGGAGACCATTAAAATCACTCCAATCACGGGTGTAAATGTAATTATGCAGAGGCAGGGCATTATATTTTATATTTTTTATATTTTATATAGATATCGTGACCTCTCAAAACTTTTAAAATATTGATTGCGTGTCGTATTCTATTCTGAATTTATGACCATATTTTTTTTATAGGCCCTCTCCTCTTTTCTTTTTTTAACTCAGATGGTTATTTATTATTTTTATTAAAAATTGATAACTTTTTTTTATATAGTTTTATCCTTTAAAACTATTTTGAATCAATTTAGTAGTTAATAAGTTTATATACATAATAGAAGTCAAGTGACCTTATTATTTTATCTTTATTTGTTTCAGAAAAGCTAATGGAGTAGGTAAATATGTAAAGCTTGGTAAAGTTTGGAAAATTTTGGTTACGCTTGTTTTCTTAAAATTCTGGTAAAGTTAAGAATATATTATTTTAAAAAAACAATCACTATAGCATTTTTTTAATAAATTATAAATCATTAACATAATAATGATAACTGGTATAAATTGATGTGATTCTCATTAATTAACATAAATTGACAATTCATTTGGATATTTAATTAACTACAAGAACAATGATTACTGATTAATTTTATTAACTGTAATTTCTTTTATTAATTTTATTAACTGTATTCTTCTTGGAATATTTTATTTAACTTTTGCTATATATGTATGTGCTCCTAATTAACTTTTTTTCTTTTTGATATGTTTGGGTAAGCTTGTACGAACTTCGACCAATTTTATCTATAACCACATGATCCTACAACATTTTATGGTGAGAAACACATGAGAATTAATTTTTAAAGTAGGTGACAATAATATGAGATTTGAACCCACTCGATTTACTTAATCCCTTTATACCAATGAGCTACCCATGATAGTTACATTGATTTGACGTGTTTAGCCTCCTAATTAACTTTTTTTAAAGTTTATATAACTTTCATGGGTGCCTACACTTATTTTATTAGGAATAAAACGACGTGTCAGATAAATTGATAATTATATTGGTTGATTTCGAAAATATATTACTTTAATAATATATTTTTGGGTGATTAAGACTTTCTCTTCTCCCTTGTTCTCTTCCTTTCTCCTTCTTCTCTCTTCCCCTTCTTCCGCTAACCACATCGTCCCCATTGTCTATTCGCTGTCGTTTGTCGTCTTGTCTTGTCACCCACTGTCTTAACTGCCTCCATCTTTTCGAACCAGCCGCCCCTCTCACATATTTTGAAGAGAAACGAGACAGCTTTCGTTCCTCTTCCACTAAGAACTCTTTCACTTCCTTCAAGTAGGAGAGAAAGTTTCTCTTCTAGATCTCTAAGAGGAATGTTCCTCTTAAGAGAACGGCGGTCAATTTTTAATCGGGCGGTGGCGCGGTAAAGACGATGGGTGATGCCAACGAAAAGGTGACAGCGACGGTGAGGTTAGTCGAAAAGGGGAAAGGAAGAAGAAGAGGAGAAGGGGACAGGAAGAGAAGAAAGGGAATAATGAGAAAGTTTTGATCACCCACAAATATTTTCCAAATGAGCAAAACAACCATCAATTTAACTACCACTTCATTTTAATATTAATCAACCAACGATAAAAACAGATGAGAGACCATTTTGAAATATTTCTCGAATCTCAAAGAACTAAAACATAGTAGGACATAGCGCTGAACGTTTAAATGAGGAGCATAATTTTCAAAATATTTACAAATATGAATCTTCACAAAAGTAATTGCATACCTAGCACATTTTCTTGAAAAAGAATTACAAGGGCAAATTACATGCATGTTGATCCCTAAAGTTTTTACTTGAACTTAATTGAACTTTTTTTTTTTTGTTCGGAAAGTTTCAAAAGAGCAACACATTATTCACGTTAGAGTTTAGTTTCTATTTAGTCGTTATTACTTGAGTTAATCATGAGCGTTGATACCTAACAACAAGATAATAGGACACATAATTTATCGATTAGACTTTAAAGGTGTTGTCATAGATTATTTTAAAAAAAGTTGGCAAAATTTATTATTTTTTATTCTTTTCTCACTTATGATACGGTTTTCTCTCCTTCCTCCTCCTTTCTCCCTCTTCCCCACGACTCATAGCCACACAAACCAGCAGACGCCTTCTTCATCCCAATGAACTTTTTCTTTCGATGTTAAGGCTTTAATATTGCTTTGTTTCTCAAGGATATTGTCCGCTTCATGAACACCAACCCAATCTCCACGAAAAGAAGTAAAAAAAGAATCATAATAAATGAAAATAAGAGGCAACTTTCACTGGAGAGATTATTGACCGCATCTCTGGATCATATTCAAGATCTAGAACGAATGAGCCAGATCTGAAACGATTTTAGATTTAGGCAAACACCTTTGTGTTCTAAAGAATAAAACTTGTATCTGAATTGATCAATAGAAGCTTCCTCTTGACTACTCTTATATTTTTTACGACTAGGGGAGCAAAATATATAAAAGAAAATAGAGAGAAGACCGTTAAAGATCCCATATTGAAAAGGTAACTGACTTAATAAGAGTTTATAATATAAGTGGACTACTCCTCTCATTATCAATTGATTTTGAACCCCATAAATATTGATATGGTATCATTAACTCAAAAGTTCAAACAAGCATTCGGTCCAAAAATGAGATCCAACCAAGATTAGAAGGGACATGTTGCTGCCTTTAGCACCACAACATTGTTGCATCGTAGTGTTGCATCATAGTGCTACAATGCTGTCACAATTTTCAAGAAAATAAAAAAAGTACGTTGTCGGGTTTTCGAGCGGTTTCTATTCATCAAAGGTCTTTTGAATTTTGAAAAATATTATCCTATTTGTATTTAATTTTGTGTCTATTATAAATAGGATAGACGAACTCTTTTGAGAGATAAACATAAATAAATAGTGGTAAGAATTTCTTCAAGAAGAGAGAGTTTGAAGCTAAATACTTATGTATCTCTTAGAAAGTTTAAAAGATTTCGTTTATGCAAGAATTGCACAATGTCAATCTATCTCGAACCCGGTCCTTGCTCCGACCTGAAATGCTAAGGGAAGACCTGCACAAGAGGGCAAAATCTCCGACGCTCAAGTCAGTAAGCAGCTCGGACTCAATATTAGGTTCAAGGAGAAATTCGATACCTGATGGTGAAATGAAACCCTCTATTTATAGGTTTAGGTTTCGACAGGGGTCGCGACAGGTCGATACCTTGGTCAAACTTGAGGTCGGATGTATCGAGTTCGAGCAGATCGAACTCGGATATACTCCTGGAAATAACAGGTTGGTTCCTTAACAGGAAATGACAATATTCTCATCTCGGAAGGTTCCGAGATGGAGCTCCATAAGTTTGTTCCTTCAAATCCTCCATCGACGGCGAATCTTCGCCCTCCACGTGACAATAGGATTTTTCATCCCCAAACATGAGCCCCCTCTCTACTAGGTTCGATCTCGATCTAGCAGAGAAGTTATGTTTGTGAAAAAAGACCAATCCATGTGGTGACTTCCGATGCCGCCATAATAATTATTAATGTTGGAAACCTTGAAAACGAAACTGTCATCCGGCGCGCATTCAAGTACCTCTGGCGTTTGGACTTCTTCCGATCTGGATCGTTCAATTTTGGACACGTGTGTGGTGGAGATTAAATCTCGGGTTACTATAAATACCCATAAATCTTGATCTCCACTTTTTACGCTTTCTGAAATCTTGGAGTCCGACCTCATCAGATCGGAATCTTTAGGTCAGTCTCGTTCCTTCACTTTTGTTAAGTTTTCTCTCTTTTTTATTTTCGAAGTCAGGTCGACTTCTTCTAGTTTCTCAAGCTTAAGTAATAGTAGTTCGTCTAGTGGGTCAGCTAGGAATCGGGACCCTTCGCCTAAGAGGGTCATTCCGTAGACGAGTTTGCAAGTAGGTTAGACTCCGAACTAGAAGAGGAGATAGATAACTTTAGGTTCTCGGAAGACGTCGAGGATGACAGTGATACCTCAACCTCGGGGCAAGGTTTAGAATTCCCTTCCCAGATGCCTGAGAACTACCTCGGCTCCCTTCGTAGGAAATATGGCATACCAGATGATATCCTCCTTAAGCTTCCTAAGGAAGGAGAACGAGCTGTAATCCACCTGAGGGGTGCGTGACCCTCTACTTAAAAATGTTTGAGTATGGTTTTCGTCTTCCTGTTCACCCTTTAGTGCAGGAGTTCTTAGTCCAAACTGGGTTAGCTTCTGCTCAAGTGGCCCCCAACAGATGGGGAGTTATCTTTAGTTTAGTCGTTCTATTTTGGCTAAGGTGTAGGGAGGTAGACGATTTGGACCTCCTCGAAATCGATCAACTCTTAGCCTGTTTTGAGGTTAAGCGTATATCTAAGAAGCCAGGGAGGTATTGTTTGTGTGCTAGGAAGGGCGCGGGAGGCATTCTGAAGGGTCAGACCTCCATAAAGAAATGGGTTGGGAAGTGGTTCTTCGCCTCCAGTGCATGGCTGGCCAAGAACGAGTCCAACCTACCTTTCTTCAACGTCCCGTATAGGTTTAGGAACTTAGGTAAGGAGTGAAGTCTTCACTTGCTTTCAATTATTGCTTTTCATAATTTAACTCGTAACTATACCAATTTCAGTCGCTATAAGGTTGAACCCTCAACTCTCCGAGCCGACCTTCAACGCTCTGAAATTTTTCAAAGACAGATTCAAAAGTTTTAAATAGATCAGCATGCTTATCACAGACAAGCTTCTTCTCAACTCCGGACTACTTGATTACAATCCTCTCCTAGCCCCACCCGAAGCTTAGAGACCGAACTCGGAACTAGGTTGGTGTACTTTTGGTTTGGTTTTGTACTTTGTCATACCTTTGCTTTTCTTCGATACTTATCTCTCGTATGTTTTCTTTGAAACCATTGTTTGTGGCTTTTCCCAGGATGTTCGGCGCAAGCGCCCACGCGCTGGGCAGGCTTCCAAGAGTAAGGAGGCACCTACCTCTGTTGTGGGTGACCTTCCCACCGAGGTCGACGTGGTTGAGGTCGAACACGAAGTAGCTTCGACGCAGGAGGCGACTGCGGTTGGAGCCCCTCAGGATCAAGAGATCCTTGAGGTTTCTCCCCTTAGGGAGATTTAGAGGAAGGCTTCCTCCAAGAAGGAAGAAGAAGCGCAAGGCTCACCACTCCTAGGACGAGGTGGGTAAGTCCCTTCAGAGACTGGGTAGACGACCCTGAAGCCAGGATGGACGGCACCTCGAATATCGACATGAGTTTCAAGGTGGAACCTTCGAGTGTCGGGGTGAGGGAGAACACAATGCGGATATCGAGCGCCTACCTCGACCGTTGCTGGAGGAGGGCATCCAAGTTTGTTAGCGCCCCAGGGTCAGCTATTCAACGAATGTTGGATTACTCGGCCAAGGTAAGATCTGATGTTACTTTATCTTTGCATAACCTTCTCAGGGCTAACCATTGCTTGTTTTTTGGTGTCTTTTTTTTTTCAGACTCACGCTGCCATTTGTCAGGTCGCTCTTATGATGAAGGCCGAGCTGGAGGGGCACAACCTTCTCACTGTGAAGGAGCGGGAGGCTTCCTCGGCTGCTGTTGTCCTGGAGAGAGAGCTCAAAGAGGCTCGTGCGGAGGCTCAGGCATGGAAATCCTCCTCTGAGGCTGACAAGGCCAAACTCAAAAGTGCTCAAATGGAGGTTGCTCGGCACCTGGAGAACCTGAAGGGCGCGCACGCTGTGGCTAAGTGCCTTGAGAAGGAGAAGTT
>NW_019104620.1:516081-526544 GCF_001995035.1 Momordica charantia
ATGCTATGCATAGTGCTACTTATAGAATCTTGGTGATTAAATAAGAAATACCTGATATTAATAATAATACTATTATGGAATCTATTGAAGTTGAATTCTTTGAGGATATATTTCATTTTAGAGAAGAAAGACTGAAAGGTAATAGTACCAAAATGAATCATGAGGCTAGCTCTTCGAAATGTCAAAACGATCAGGAAACTAAGATCGAACCTAGAAGAAGCAAAAGAGCTAAGAAAGCTACTTCCTTTGGACCTGATTTCAAAACTTATATGGGGAGCCTCAAAATTTTCAAGAAGTTGTGTCATCTCCAGATGTACCTTATTGGAGATAAGCTATTAATAATGAGATAAAATCCATTTTGCCGAACAATACCTGGGTATTGGTTTATTTACCTCTTGGAAGTAAACCAATTGGAAGTAAATGAATTTTCAAAAGAAAGCTAAAGGCTGATGGCACTATTGACAAATATAAAGCCCGTTTAATAGCTAAAGGCTATGGTCAGAAAGAAGTGCTAGATTTCTTTAATACCTATTCTATACGAGGATTACATCTATAAGGATGTTAATTGCTATATCAGTTTTATAAAATTTGTAAATACACCAAATAGATGTAAAAACTGCATTTTTAAATAGAGATTTAGATGAAGAAATCTATATTGGACTACCTGAAAGGTTTGTTGTAAAAGAACTTGAAAAGAAAGTTTGTAAACTTGTCAAGTCTCTTTATGGGTCGAAACAAGCACCCAAACAATGACATGAGAAGTTTGATCATACTATGTTATCTAATGGATTTAAGATAAATGAATGTGACAAATGTGTCTATGTTAAAACTATAGATAAAGATTGCGTCATTGTTTGTTTATATGTGGATGATATGTTGATAATGGGCACAACTAGAAGTGTCATTGATTCCACTAAAATGATGTTGAATTTCAACTTTGATATGAAAGACCTTGGTCTTATTGATGTTATCCTTGGAATCAAAATAACAAGAAATCCAAGTGGGTATATACTTTCTCAATCTCATTACATAGAGAAAGCGTTAAGAAAATTTGGTCATTTTGAAAGTAAGCCGGTAGTTACTCCATTTGATCCAAATTGTAAGTTGAAGAAGAATAATGGTGAAGGTGTATCTTCTCTAGAATACTCTAGAGTTGTGGGTAGTTTAATGTACATAATGAATTGTACAAGACGTGATATTGCCTATTCAGTTGGAAGATTGGCAAGATACACTAGCAATCCTGGGCATGATCATTGGTATGCATTAACTAGAGTTTTAAAGTACTTAAAGTATACTATAAACTATGGATTGCATTATACAAAATATCCATATGTATCGGAAGGATTTAGTGATGCTACTAATAGCATGGAGACTAAGTCAACTAGTGGATATAGGTGGAACAGCTGTGTAATGGAAATCTTCAAAACAGACGTGTATAGCACGGTCTACTATGAAATCAGAGTTTATAGCTCTTGATAAGGCTGGAGAAGAAGCAGAATGATTTCGAAATTTTCTTAAAGATATTTCATTATGGTCGAAGCTTGTAAGTGCCATATATATTTATTGTGACAGCTTAGCAGCCTCGATGAGAGCTAAGAATAATGTTTATAATGGGAAGTCACGACACATAAGACGCAGACATGATTCTATCAGGCAATTGCTCTGTAATGGAATAATTTTCATTGATTATGTGAAATCAAAAGAAAATATTGTAGATCCTTTGACGAAAGGATTATCAAGAGAGCAAGTTGCATATACATCGATGGAAATGGGGCTAAAGCCTATGAAATGAAGTATCTGATGGTAACCTAACCTAGTTGACTGGAAATCCCAAGATCTAGGTTCAATAGGCAAACTGGCTGGATAATTCATAGTCGACATACTAAGAAACTTATAGTTTCTTCCCATTTATATGATGTTATGTTATGTGTGTGATATGTTGATGTTAAGGTCATATTGATATCTTGATTACAAGAGGAGTAGTGACATAATACTCTTAATTAATATGACCTATGTGAGAGTAGAATTGGGTTGGTTCTATGAGAACTTTTCAAATGGCTTATGTTCTCTAAAGCTCTCATGAATTCAGGATCTTGTCCAGAACCAAAATGGACACAACCGTATAGAACTCAAAGATACAAGATAAGTTATGTGTGATATTTTTTATCTCAATTTATCACGAGAAGGATAGTTCCAGAGCTAGTTCTCACTATTTTTTCGGTAAATTCGATAGATATTCACTAAGGAAGGTTCAAGTCCAAAAGACACCTCTTTGATACATAACTTATCTATTTGCTCTCAACGTCTTGATCAGGTTTTGTCTGTCTCACTTTCTTTCATGTGGGGGATTGTTGGTTTTTAAGGTGTGAAAGAAAGTGAAACTTAAAACAAATTATTTACATATACATTGTGAATATTATTCTTATTTATTATTATAGTGGTTTTGTTTCTTTAGTTTATTAAATTTTAAGTTATCTTATTATTTTGTTAAAGTTACAAATATATGTGTTAAAGTTACATATGTAACATATGTAAAAATGTCAAATGTTAAGGAATATGAGACCCTACGAGAAACCATATCAAATGTTAAGGATTTCACATTGAGAAGAAGATAAGAAACCCAATAAAGATTTTATAATACGGATGAGTTATTCCTCTCATTGTCAATTGGTTTTGAGAGACGAAATCCAATGAATATTGATATGGTATACCAGAGCCCAACAAACTCAAATGAGTATTTGATTAAAAAATAGGATCCGACCAAGATTGGTGAACGAAAAAAAGCCACCATCTTACGATGACATGTTAAGGATCTCACATTGAGAATATAAGAAACCAAACAAAAATTTATAGTACAAATGGGCAAATAATAAGCAAATATAATGACATGAATTTATCAATTTATTTACTTCTTAAATTTTTTACAAAAATTAAAGCTTAATAGAAGTACAAGAGTAAGAGTATTTAAGAGGAGAACACAAACTCTGACACAATAGAATCACCCATTATTAGAATTAGAGGCATGAAGCTGAATTCATCATGACACAGAAAGGTTGTTATTTGAAGTAGTATTTGGTGTACAAGTGATATCATTCATAAGGTCAACATACTTGTAAAGATAAAGGAGAGTCGTCATCAAATTTTTCATATTATAAGATGAAAAAAAGCTAGCCTATGCTCGACACCGTTCGAAAGTCCTGGCCTTACCATCTTAACAAATCACATGCACAAATTAAGAGCATGGATGCTCAGAAGAAGAGGGTCATTTATGAAAACAGGTCAAAAAGAGGGAATGATATGAATCAAAGGACAAAGATAAAAATTTCAAAGGATTTATAAAAACAAACTGACGAACCCATCCATATTCTAATTTTTAGAGTGAGAAATTAATTTGAGAAAATTGGAATTTGGAAGGATGAAGATAAAATATTTGGAAAAAAATGGAAAAAAAAAAAAGAGAAATCAAGGAGGTGGCCTGGGAGGAAAAGAAAGAAAGAAATGATAGAGAAAATTTTATATTTGAATGATAAAATTATCCCAAAATAAATATGAAAATGTTTAAACTAAAAGAATAAAATAGGAAAAAAATATTTTATCCCCTTTTATATAGAATAGATGAAAGATGAAATATCCAAAGTATCAATTCAAACGAATAATGATAAAATACGGTAACAATTTAGGAAGTAGTGACGAGGTATGATAGTATCTACTGTAACAAACTTGTATTTATAAAATTGTGAAACAAACCTCGATTTATGTTAGCAAATTTTACCTTCCGTTTTGGAAACAAAACCAAAAACTCACTTTACGGTTTTACTCCAATCTTTGAAGTCCTTTTTAATTAATTAATTAATTATTATATATTTTAATTAAAAATAAGTGGATTGTAAAATCAAACATAGTTCAAGTGGTTAAGACATCTATGTCTAATCAAAAGGTCATCAATTCGAACCCCATAAAAAAAGTAGGTTGATTAATTCTACTTGTTGATACAGCCCAGTGGACGAATTTTGGAAAAGTATCGGGAACGTGTAAAGGCAAAATTAGATCTTGGAAGATTTTGTAATCTTTCTCTGAAATTGCATTTATTTCTAATTAATGCACTCACAAACTCCTAGAATACACACAGAGGCCAATGCCTTCATCCCCTAGGGATCCAACTACTATTTATTATAAAATTTTATTTGATTTTCATTGCTATTAGGTTTGATAGGTAACCAAGTATTAAATTTCCATATGACACGTCAACATGTCTATCAACGTCTATCTGAATTTGATATCAACTAGAGGTAGACTGATATTTCTATTGTATCAAACAAAAAATGGTCAAATATTAAAAAATATCAATAAATTATTACTAATATACATATAATATGAGAAAAAAAGAAGCGTATACTTACTTTAAAATGGTAAAAATACTTGTTCGTTAATTTAAATAATGTTAGAAAATATTTTTGGTCCGTGTACTTTCACTAAAGTGACATTTTATAATCTAAACTTTAGCTTGTAATGATTTATTTCTTGTATTTTAAAATTAGTACAAGTTTCGTCCTTGAATTTTAGTAGGTAAAAATTTAATCTCTATAATTTAAAACTCGTTACTATTTAGTACCGGCTGTGAAATTTCTGTTAAATTTCTGATGTATATAG
The DNA here is from genome assembly GCF_001995035.1 of Momordica charantia. The sequence continues at coordinate 520,732 of NW_019104620.1, forward strand.
ATCAATAAACTAACGAGTGATGACCATATATGTTTATAAATTATACAAACTAGATCGTTATATTATAAAAATAGACATTTTGATGAGATTTTTCACGATAAGGACTCAATTGTTTCAAATTAACTATATGGCCTAACTTATTACCTACTAAAGTTCATAGACTAAATTGTTAGTTAAGCAAAAAGATAGGTACAAATCTATTTTTTAACCTTTAAATAACTTTTATTCATTTTTAAAAAAATAGCGACATTTTATCCATATTTCTATCAAAATTTTCATAAAATTTAAAAGTCAACATTTTTATCAACATCGACATTTAAAATTTTAGAAGAAACCATAATGTAGCATCAGAGCTATTATATCAAATACTTTATTGATGGGTTGTCAGTCCGAGCATAATTCAAGGGAATAAGAACCTTATTACTATATGTAAGATTGATAATTCAACTCTCCACCCCTACTATTGTTAAACTAAAAGAAACCTATATATTATTGATGGGTTAAGAAAAAACTCACGCTTTTTTTAGTGAATCAAAACTATTAATAACATCTACTTATTTATTAAATATAAAATAAATAGACTAATAAAAAATAAACCACTTAAGGAAATAAGCTAGTGTTCCTACTTCAAGTTTTGTTAGTTAATACTGCATTTTACAATTACTTTTGATGAAGGAAAAAATAAATTACCGTGAGATCATACCAACTAAATGTGATTAATAAGCCAATATGAACTTAGCTAGATGATAATTGGCATATGCTTTTAACCAAGAGGTCATGTGATGTACTCAACCCTACTACAAGTGGCTTAGACAATCCTTATAAGAACAAGCACCTCCTAAACACACACAGCAATACCTAATACACACACAAAGAATTACCCAAGGGGAAGGACTTACCTTGAAAGTCAAAGCTTTGAATAGAGAGAACTTCTTCTAGATCCAAAGTGAAACAGTCCACAAGTTTGATGACCTACCTAAACTTGCATGTTTCAAGGGTTTTGTGCAACTAGATCAAGATGCACCAATGTTGATCACGGTTTTTGAAGCAAAGAGGAAAGCTCAAGGCTATGTTTATTCATCAATAATTCACCCTCTCAAATGTACAAGAGGAAGCCTATCAACTTGATTTTCCCTAAAATAAAAAGATAAAGACTTTAACTAAACCTAGACTAAACTAGATACAATGGGGCCTAATTAAGTTATACACAAATTGAGTGATTTCTCTAAATGGGCATCTAAACCGCATAAAAACCTCATTCTTGGGCCTATGACCTATTAAATAAATTATACATGAAGTCCAAAAGAACGTTACAAGATTAATTACATGAAAACACTTCTTTAAGACTCAAACCCTAAATAACCCCCTAAATTGGAGCCCTCATGGTTGGTGTCTTCATGTTATGTTCCCTTAAAACTTTTTTCTCCACTTGTTCTCTTTCCTCATGAAGCTTGATTGTCTACATGTTGAAATGGAGATCTGATCCCCTTCTTCATCGGTTGGCCCTTTTGGCATGATGTGTGTTGTTCGAAGCATATCATCATGAGTTCGAATCTCCACCTCACCTATTGTAATTACTTGTTTGAGCATGTTTTTATTTAAATTTTTGTTTAAAAATAAGAAATAATTTTTATAAACAGTTGTTAAATAGTTTTTTATTTGAACGTGCAACACTAAGAAAGAAATATGAATGGCTAACCATTTAAGTGAGATTTAAGTTCAGATCTTAAAATTATATACTTAATATTTCTTCCGTATCTCATGCTATATGTTGGTACTCACAAATTTTTACTGGAAATAAGGATGTGTCTTGAATAATTGAACTATGTTCAGCTTAGGTTAAAAAAATTTAATTTTATGTGAATGTATGATTGTCTTTTTAGACACACTTTATTTGGTCGGGCTCAATTTGATTTTTATTATTATTATTATTATTATTATTCACTATTATTATTATATTTTTATTTTAGTTAGTTCTTTCATTATTGCTTTTAGGTAAAGTTTTATTTAAATTAAAAAGTTTTATTTTATTTAAAGGTGTTTATAAGAAAAAAAAAAGGAGGATTTTGTTTTAAATAAATATTTTGTTTTTTAAAATAAAGGTTTTCTTTTTCTAAGTAAATCTTCATCCTCGTCAAAGCCCTCTCTCCCTCTTTCTTTTCCTCCCTCTACCCTCTGTTTGACTCTTCCATTTTAACGTTAGGTGCGTATTTAAGAAAGGCAGGGAACACATAAAAGGGGAGAAAGAGAAGAGAAGAGCAGAATAATCTGACGGCATTCTCTCGAACTCTGGCGACACCCAATGACGATGACACACCATACCCGGAGACAACAGGATTCAGCCAGGTGACCAAGGACCTTCCCTTTTGTGCGACGATCTGAACTTGATGAAGCAAACATCAGATATGTAACTACGAACTTCGGTGACCCAATCACGGACTCCAATGACGAATCAATAGCACGACGACCTGACGCATCCAGCGACAAGCGGTGTCATGCAACATCTGAGTGGTACGTAAATCTATCGTTCTTTCACGAACTCCTAGTCCGATTCAATCCAATTTCAAACTTTATGGTTAAATACCACTCCACTGAGTAAACACATTGGTGAGCAAAGGTGAAGGAAGTGAGATCTTTCAATATTTATTTGGTCGGTTGTTATCGTGTGAATGCGCATTTGATTTATGATTTTCAATATTGTTGGTTCTTTTGTTTATCGTAATTTTGTAGGTATTTAATGTTCCCAATTCTGAAGTTTTGTGTGTTAAGAGTAAAGAAACCCAAAACTTAAAACCTATAGATCGATTTCCATTTCAATTTAAGAGAATTAACACTTAAGAAGCGGGAGCGTACCTTGATCCATAATTGAATATCGATTGACGGATCTGCTCTTCCAAGTCTAGATGAATCACGTTTTTCCTCTGGTTTTACTTTTTTATATTCGTAGAACATGAAAAAGATTCTTCCAAGTCTAAAACGTGAAAGATAATCTGACTTGGGGACCACAACTCCTATGTAACCGACCAAAAAACCATTGGTCGGTTACAACGTTTTGATATCTCCAATTTGGCCCCTCATCAAATTGGAAATTATTTCATGGTATCTATACATTTTGTCCATAGTCATTTTATAATTATTCCGTTAAACCAAAAATTACATATAATTAGATCACTTATCTCGGTCTAATTAAATAGCAAAAACACATTAAATTAATACATGTGTGGCCTATATTATTGAAAATTCCGATATTATGAGGTTAATATTGAAAGTACGTAAATCCCGCAGCGGAAAGAGGGATCTTTGTTGTTGAATTTTGAGGATCAAAACCCACAAATGAAAAAAAAGGAAAATACAAGGGAATTGGGTATTACCCTTGATGAACCATTCTTTAACAAACCCAATTGACACCACCAAATCATTGCTATGTCTCTAGTGAGGATCTTTGCTTTTGGCCACCACAATTAGAAACCCAAAGAGAATTAAGAGAGAGAGCAAGCAAAATCCAAGGGGTGGCTTTTCTTTTTCCAGCTTTTCCTTTTTGTGCAAAACAGTTCTGCAAAAAAACAGATGACGCGGGGAGTTACCCGCGTCATCACAAACCACCCAATCCCCTGCAATTAAGGGCGGGAGTAATAAATATTAATATTAATTATATTGATATCAATAATTAATAATATATATAATTAATTAATTAATCTTATTAATTAATTATATATTAATTAAATAAATAATTAACATTTAATTATTTAATCCCAAAATAGAATCATATTCTAAAGCAATTCTCTCATATAACCTATAACTGTAATATATATCTTATGCACATTATTTTTAACCTATAGTTTTAATATGAATCGTATTCATACTGATTTTTTATTTGAATCTCATTCAAATAATTTCTCTCATAATATATAGTTTCAATTTAGAATTAACATATATGTATCTATATACATATATTCTCTTGAGAAATTTGAACATTTCAAATTTGTCCAAAAACTTTATCCTCGTTTTATCCGTTGTGAACTAGCAAGGGGACCTAATGGACCTACAGATCAGAATCTCCAACGATACAAGATTAATCGGTCAAACTCATTAACCGAGTTAATCAACATTCGTTAAGTACATGTCACTCCACTAAAGACTCGCAGCTGCACTCTTCTCATTGTAGAATGTTTTTCCTGTCCACGGATATACGACCATTAATGGCAAGTCAATCCTTCACGAGTACTAGTAACTCAAGCTGGGTAAAATTACCGTTTTACCCCTGAGTAATTTTGCCTAGAGGAACAAAATTTACAATTGACAATGCATTGTTCTCTAGTCAATCAAAGAGAAATCTACTGAGTTTTAAAGATATACGTTGCAATGGTTATCATATTGAGACTGATAACAAGAATAATATAGAATATCTCTATATTATATCTATTGTCTCACATAGCAAACGTATACTTGAAAAGTTGTCTGCTTTATCTTCTGGATTATATTATACTTATATACGAGTAATAGAAACATATACAACTACGAACTTGAAGTTCATAAATCCATATATATTTACTATTTGGCATGACCGATTAGGTCATCCTGGGTCCATAATGATGAGAAGAATCATTGAAAATTCACATGGACATCCATTAAAGAACCAAAAGATTCTTCAATCTAATGAATTATCATGTGATGCTTGCTCTCAAGGCAAATTGATCATTAGAMCATCACCATTTAAAGTAGGGACTGAATCACCTACATTTTTAGAACGAATTCATGGTGAKATATGTGGACCTATTAATCCACCAAGCGGTCCTTTCAGATATTTTATGGTGTTAATAGACGCATCAAGTAGATGGTCACATGTATGCTTATTATCAAGTCGAAACCTTGCATTTGCAAGACTACTTGCTCAAATAATAAAGTTACGAGCACAATTTCTTGATTATACAATTAAAAGTATTCGTCTTGATAATGCTGGTGAATTTACATCCCAATCATTTAATAATTACTGTATGGCAATTGGGATAAATGTTGAACATCCTGTAGCTCATGTTCATACACAAAATGGTTTAGCAGAATCATTCATAAAACAATTGCAGTTAATTGCTAGACCATTACTTATGAGAGCCAAACTCCCTGCATCTGTATGGGAACATGCTATTTTACATGCAGCGTCGCTCGTACGCATTAGACCAACATCTTATCATAAATATTCCCCGTTACAATTAGCTTATGGCCAAGAGCCAAATATTTCCCATCTGAGAATTTTTGGATGTGCAATATATGTTCCAATTGCTCCACCACAACGTACTAATATGGGTCCTCAAAGGAGGCTAGGAATATATGTTGGATTTGATTCCCCATCAATTATTAAATATCTTGAACCCTTGACGGGTGATGTATTTACTGCACGATTTGCTGATTGTCATTTTAATGAGACAAATTTTCCAACATTAGGGGGAGGAATAATGAAGTTGGAAAAAGAAATTACATGGAATGCATCGTTATTGTCTCATTTCGATCCCCGTACAGATCAATGTGAACTTGAAATTCAGAAAATAATTCCTTTGCAAAATATAGCAAATCAATTACCAGATGCATTTATTGATGCCAAGAAAGTGACCAAGTCACATATACCAGCTGCGAATGTTCCATCGAAAATTGACATCCCAATGCAGAAAGTTGTCATTAATGAATCTGCAACACGCCATAAGCGTGGTAGACCAATGGGTTCCAAAGATAAAAATCCTCGGAAAAGAAAAATAGTCAATAATCAAAATGACACAATTGAGAATGAGGATATTCCAGAAGAAATCCTAAACATGACTACT
>NW_019104620.1:528424-549971 GCF_001995035.1 Momordica charantia
AGGGGGAGTATTATGAATTTTTAATTAAATAGATGTCCACTAACCCTTGGTTAGTGTCCAATTTTGAGGTGTCTCAAAATCCATGCTCCATATGTCCTCTATGTGTCTTTTATTCAAAACCCCATATGTTCCATTATCCATGCACCATTTGTTGAAACCCTAAATGTCCCATGTGTCTCAATTTTAGACATTATTAGTGTTATGTAAATCACACCACATGCTTATCCATGGCCTATAAATAAGGTCAATGTGGTGCTCATTTAGTAGTTAGAATTTGTGAGAAATTAGTGGTGAGAATTTGTGAGAAATTAGTGAGAAATTTGGTGGGAAATCAAGTTTGAAAATTGGTGGGAAATGCTATTTTGAATTTTGAATTTTCTTTATTTTTGAATTGTTTTGTTTATTTTATTTCCCCGACGTTGCCTCGTTTCGTTCCTCAATTTTACAACAAATTTCAAGTATTAGATTTTGTAGATGTTTTTCTTTCTTTTCTCTCTTAAAAACTAGTTTAAACTTGCTAATAACTTTTGATCATCATTTTTGTTTTTGGTTTTTGATTTTCTTATTTTTGGTTTTTAGTTTTCTGGTTTTAAAAAACAAAAACCATATATGTTTTATAACTAGTTTTTGTTTTTGTTTTTAAAAAACAAAAAACCAAATATGTTTGAAAATTGAAAATATATATTAGGGAGAAAATTCAATCTAGAGTAGAGATGACAATAATGTGTCGCGAGATTGGAGATGTGCTCCCCCATTGTAGTGCTCATGAAAATTTTTAGTCCACCTCGTTCTTCGATTCGGAAATCCAGAATCATGTTAAAGAATCATGATTTTGGGACGTGGATATTCGCTGGAAAAATTAGCAGTTTTGTAATTAATTTTAATTATTTTTAGAAATTTATAAAATGTGTAATAAATATATATGAATTATTTTTAGAATTCTTATTTACTATTATAAATAATTAGTTTTTAAAAATATTTAATATTTTATTCATAATTTAGTAAATATGTTAATTAAAAAATATATTAATTATTAAAAAAATAGAACCAGGACAGGTTTATGGACATAAATTTCCTATTCTTCGAGCAAGGACCCGACTCTAAGGAATTTCAGTCATCCCTAATGTAGAGACACAAAATACAAGTTTAAATGGATGAAAATAAACTTTTTAAAGATAAATTTTGGAGAGAAAAGAAAAATTAAGAAAATTTAAAGACAAAACGAGATAAATTTTAAAGAAAAAAATTAAAGTTGAGAGGAAAATATACGTTAAGAAAAAAAGAAATTTGAAAGAGAAAGAAAAATTATAGTGAGAAAAAATTAAAGATAAAAACAATATTGCAAATATACTGTTTAGAGAAAATAAATAAATAAAAGTTATAGAGAAAAATAATTGAACAAGAAAATAAGATATAATTTTTAGAGGAAAAATAGATTAAAAAGAAAAAAAAGTTATAAAAAACGAAATTTTAGAGAGAGAAAAAGTTCAAGAAAATATTAACTTTTTAGGGAGAGAAATGAGAATGATCTATTATAAAAAAAAATACATCAAGATGAAAATTTTGGAGAAAGAGAAATAATAATAAACATTTAAAATATAAAAATTTTAGTGACAGAAAATACATTTTATAGAGCTAAATTTAGGATGAAAAAAATTTTAGAGTGACAAAGGATTTGTTAGACATAAATATGAGAAATAAAGAAAAAAGTTATAGAGTAATGAAAGAAAAAATTAGATTTTGAGAAACAAAAATTGGTTTTTGCAAACTTTTTTTTTAAAAAATTTACATAGATTTTTAAAATGGTTTTTGAAAAACCAAAAACATAAAATTGAATTGATTACCAAACAACCATGCTTTTAAAAAGCAAAAAACTAAAAACAAAAAACGAAGAGATTATCAAGCAACCTCTTAGGTTTTGGTTTATTCTTTGAAATTATGTTGGTATCTTGAATATTTATGTTGGGTATATAGTTTGAGTTGGTTTATAATCGTTGTTTCGAAATTATGTAGTTGTTGATCAAATATTATGACGGGTGTTAGTTTATACTTTAAAATTATGTTGGTATCTGGACTATTTATGTTGGGTATGCGGGTTAAGTTGGTTTATAATCGTTGTTTCGAAATTATGTAGTTGTTGATATTTAAGGTTATAATCTTTTAAGTTGTGATTGTGAATGTTTGAAGTTTGGCTATTCGGATGGTTTATTACTACGAAATTTCAATTTCGTAATCCTTAAATATTGTGGGTGTTGTTTAAAGTCTTGGATTTCCAAACTAATTCTTTATGCTATTGATATTATTTTAAGTATACAAAAATCCTCTAGTAATGTGATTTTGTGGAGTCTTGGTTCCTATGTATGCGTAAGGTTTGTCAAATAATGTGTTTTCGTGGAGTTTTGGATTCGTTGCAAACACACAAAAATTCTAATTTTTGGTTTTAGTTCACCGTCAATAAAATTAAAGTTTTAAAATAAAAATAAATAAATATTTTTAAAAGTTTTAAAATAAAAAAAATAAATATTTTTTGTTTTTAAAAAGAAAAAGAATAAAGTTTAAAATAAAAATAAAGTTTGAAAATAAACATCTTTTCGATGAAAAGAAAGAGTTTACATGTGGCACAGTGATAGGAGGTTTAATATCAACACCAATGGTTTAAGTTGGAGCCTTCTAATTTATTGTTTATTTTTTGATTTATCATTATTTTTTAGACTAATAATTATTTCAAAGATCTAATGACAGATTAGATTTATCTAATAGTCGAGGTGATTATCTAATAGTCGAGGTGATTAATTCTTACAATGGCTGTGTGCTACTCATAATTGTTAATTCACATTTTATTGTAAAATGTGAATTAATTAATTTGGGACATTCAAAATAAAATGAAAAAACATTTTCTCTTTTGGACCAATAAAATAACAGGATAATTTTTGACAAAATTTGTTGACCGTTTTCGAACGGATGTCGTAGGGTACTAATATCTTCCCTACGCTCAACCGACTTTAAAAAAAAAATGTTTTTCATAGACCAAGTTTTTTTAATAGGTGACCAATCACACCTCATAAATGATTGGTGATGACTCCAAACCCTTATCTCGAAAGAGACCCTTCAGGAGATGACTTTGACCCCTCCGTGTCGCGATGACGTTGCGATAGCTTGGCGACTCCACTAGGGACTATTGAGAGTCAAGCCATTTATTTTTCTCATTTACTATCCGTTATAAAATATTTTGGTCCATTCCTTTTTTATTGCACATTTTGTCTTTTAATTATTTGCTTTTATAAGTTTGCATTATCATGCATTTCACATGAATTTCACCTTTCAGATTAAATTCGAGACTGAGTAGTGTGACATTTGTGGAATTTTGGTTTCTATCCAGACATATGAATTCTCCACTCAAGTTGACCACATACTACGAAAGCGTATGAAAGATTTAGGCATCGTTTTCCTCTAGGTTTCGTACGCATTAACTTTACACTCATTTTAGCACTAGCACAAAATTTCACTATTTATTTATTTTTTGTTTTTGTCTGGGTTGGTGTCAACAAAGTCATGCAATTAAAAGAGTTTTGTTGCATTTACATAAGCTTTTCATTCTTCACTTTAATTATTTTATTATTGCTTTTGTTAATTATTATTATTATACCTTTTTTTACAACTTTTTTTTTTTAAAAAAAAGAGTTCCACAACTTTCGCCTTTTCTTTAAAATTATTTTTCGTCAACTTAAATAATTAAATTGATAGTAAATTAAAGCATGAGTTCCAGTAAGACTTCTACCCAAGAATGGAAAGAGCAAGACAAAAAACTGTCCGTCAATGGTCAGAAAACATGCAACATACTCATGACAATGCATTATCAGAGAATGTCATCACGCCATTTCAAAGTGTAACATTCCCAAAAAATCAACTAGATGTTCTAAGACGATTGTGAGAAGGCATAATAATAGACAAAAAGACCTGGTTCATAAAAAAATATGGCAACATAGCACAGCTCATGTACGTGCGAGTCAACTTCTCGGTGTTGAAAGCACTAGTTCGACATTGGGACTTGACCTATAAATGATTCACTTTTATCTCAATAGATATGACCCCTGCAATCGAGGAATACCATACTCTCCTACAAATACCACTACAAGAGAAAATTGAGGTTTATTCCTATGATGATCGGTTTACATTGAAAAGGGGAGTAACGCTGCTCATATGGAAGATATCTGCCAGTTAAATTGAAAAACATGTGAAAAGGAATGGAGCTATCACTATTAGCTCTGTGACTATTCAACTTTGTTTTATTCCCCAAAGTTAATGGGTATGTTGAAGAGCGAGTGATTAAGCTATTTGCCAGGGTAGAGATGAGAGTTAATCTCGTAATATCCATCCTTGTAGAAACCTTCCGAGCATTAAATTTTTGGAGATCAAAAAGAAGTAGGGAAATTTATAAGGTGTGCTCAAGTACTATACATTTGGGTCTTCACCCATGTAAAATATCCACCAGAGTTCAAGTGCCCTCAGCTTAAATTTTCAAGATCATAGAATAGATCACAAAATCCCATTCTTGAATTCAATCAAGCAAAGTGGAGCCCAATCCACCCAGGGAAGGATGAGTATAACGTTTTCTTATCAAGACTAAGGCTAGAAAACGCGGAGTGGAGGGCGTCTTGGATGTCAACCAAACATATGATGTATAGGTGTGGTAAATTTCACAGTTTACCGTTATTGGGCCAGTGAGGATGCGTATCTTATGCTCCATTAATGGTGTTACGCCAGATATGGGTACGACAGTTTATCCTAGTCATACATGATTTAAATGACTCTGAATTTGCCAATAACGTTGGATTTTGCAAGAACAAAATTCAAGAGATCGTAAAGGTGTGGAAAGCGGTTGTTAAAATTTAAAGTGGCTAATACTACGATAATGCATTTGAAGTGTTCGAACAGTGGCATTCGAATAGGGGGAAAACTGTGGTCCTCCTACCAACCGATAAGGGCAAAGATAAGCTGCAAGTTCCTACTAGGAGAGTTCTTACTGAGATGAGCCCAAATTAGCCCACTCAGCAGAAGACACGCAAGATAAAATACGAGCTGCGAGAAAGGAACTCCATATCGGCTAAAAGAAGATTGCAATTAGGGTTCAATCAAAGTCTACCTCGAAGCATTAAGCTAGAATTACAGTAAGCAAGAAGGGATGTCGACGACCAAGGAAAAAAAACAGACTGCTTGAAGTAAAGGCTCGGGATCTTAATAGAAGAATGTACTGAGTAAGAAGGGAAGGAGAGAGCTCACAAGCAGCATTGAAGCCATGAGACAATCAAGTGTCACAACAAGAAGTTGAAATCAATTATCTACAAACAGAAATCTTGTCCCTTCATGAAAAACCCATTGTATTGGAGGAAAGAGAAGTACAGTTAGCTCAATATGCCCAGGAAAATCAAAGATTGAGGGAAACTGTTCAGGTGCGTACGAGTCGTCTCGACAAGACTTAGAATGGTGTTGATGGGTTACTGTAGGATTATGCTCATATCACGGAACAAAACAACCATATGGGCTGCGAATTAAATCATGTGAAGTGCGATAACACAATGTTACATCATAATTCAGAACATGTGCTTACCCAAGTTAGACGGGCAGCTCGAAGGGCAGATGGTTTAGCTGAAGAGGCAAGAACTCTCACATCTACCATTGCCCCAACACAGCCGAATAGCAAGAGCACACTTAAGTTCCTTGGCAAACTTCAGCGAGATCTAGAGCATTGGTGACAATTTTATTTATACTCTGCTTTAATGTAATTCCAGTATAATGGTTTAAGCATTATGGTTCAAGTTTTGCACAATTGTTGTTTTGTTTCATTCTTGTAATATTTTTTATTTACCCTATTTCTAATAAAATTACGGACTTATTTATTTATGGTTCTCTTTCTTTCCTCATGTTTTCTATTTTCTAAAACAAAAGGGGATTATTCAAGTTAGCTCGTTCGTAGGACCACATCGCACTTACCGTACCTGACGCAGGGCAAAAGTAATAATGGAAGATCAAAAGGCTGAACAGGAGAAAACAAGGAAAGATATTGATGAGTTGCGCGAAAAGTTAGATATCATCATCCTCGCGCTAGAAAAAGGTAAGAAGGTTGCGGATCCCGCTACGTATAGCAATCTAGTCCATGACTCGTAAGAAACTCCGCCTTATCTACTTGGGTTTGGTCCACCTCTTAGGCCAGTAGCAGATGGCTCTATGCCACAATATACAATGTATAACCCTTTGTATGACATTCCAGTTGGTCAGTATTCACCTCCCTTTGTTAAGGGAAACATCATCTTTCGAGAGCTTGAGCAAATCATGGCACCCCTTACAGTCCTTAGTCTCTGTGGTTTCCCAACCAAGACAGACCCAAAAGGACAAAGTGCCCCCAATAATGAGAAGCTAGAAGTTCTGAAGGAAAGATTAAGAGCAGTCAAGGGGACAGACGTTTTTGGCAACATTGATGCTTTTCAACTGTGCTTAGTGTCAGGTTTAGTCATCCCTCCAAAATTTGAGGAGAACGACGGTTCTTCTTATCCTTAGAACCATCTTATAATGTACTACAGGAAGATGGCGGCGTATGTCCAAAATGACAAATTGTTGATACACTACTTTCAGGGTAGTTTATCTGGTCCGACATCTCGTTGGTGGAGTTGGACAGCTCTCATGTCGGCTCATGGAAGAATCTGGCCGACTCGTTCCTTAAGCTATATAAACATAATATAGATATGGCTCCAGATCACTTAACTTTGCAAAGAATGGAGAAAAAGAGTACAAAAAGTTTTAAAAAATACGCCCAAAGATGGAGGGACACGACGACTCAAGTCCAACCTCTTTTAACTGATAAAAAGCTATCTTCCATGTTTATTAACACTTTAAAACAGCCCTTCTATGATTGGACGATAGGAAGCGCTTCCACAAATTTCTCGGATATTATGACCATCGGAGAAAGGATGAACACGGGGTCAAGCATGGTCGAATAACTAGTACTACCAGTGAGACATCAACCATGAAGAAAGAAAGTTCTTTGAAAAAGAAGAAGGGTGAGATGCAAATGGTAGGAGCAGACTGATACTCTTGGAAAAAGCAACCATGTATGGTACGACACCGCGATACTCTGAGGAAAATTTGTAGTTGTATTGTTCACATATGGTTGATTATACCCAACTGGCTGTTTCTGATCCCCAGCCAGTCAAAATTTCCAACCTATGGGTCAGCAACACAATAAATTCTACACTTAGGGGTGGCAAAATAAAATAGAGGCATGTAAACAGACTCAGTTCGACCCAATCCCTATCAATTATATTGAGATTCTGCCTCAGTTATTTAAGAATAATTATTTGGTGCCTATACCTGTAGATCCAATCAAGCCTCCATACCCAAGATGGTATGATGCAAATGCACGTTATGACTATCACGCAGGAGCCATATGGTATTCAACAGAGAACTGCACTGCATTGAAAGAGTTGAAGCTTTGATCAAGGTAAATTGGTTGAACTTTAAAAAATAAAATGGACCTGATGTCAATAAAAATCCACTGCTGAATCATTAGAACCTGCAAATAAATGCAGTTGAATGCTAGGGATCGAGTCAAAGAGTAAGGCTGCAGAAATTACAACCCCTATGGAGGAACTATTTGAAATTCTCTTTAGTAATGGATATGTATCAATAGAATATCTATGCCCGGACCTCAAGTATGAAAGATATGATGAAAGCCCGACGTGGTCGTTCCATGCTGAGGCAAAATGACACTCTCTAAAGCAGTATAACTATTTTCGAAAGTGAGTTCAACGGTTGTTAGACTCAAAAGTCCTCACTATTACAAAACCTCGATCACCAGAAGACATGGATAAATGTCGTGGAGGATGTCTTAGTTGCTGAAAGCTCAAGTGCTGCTCTTAAGCCAAAACCTTTCACCATATTTTACTGTGAAAAGCCTAATGCAATCAACAACAGTCAAAAACCAATCACTATCACAATCTCAACTCCTTCGAGTAAAAAAGTTGCAAAGTAGTGCCTTGGAGATATGAGTGCAAGGTAACTATCGGGTAAGAGGTACAATCACCTTCACTCCCAGTTGACAATATCATCAGAGGAGGAGGTTTACACGAACTGTGAGATGTTGTTATACATTTGATATCTTGCTAAAGCACGTGAACGAGCCTACCAACGAAAAGAAAAAGGAAAAAGCAATTGAGAAGATAAGGTAGAGAAAGATTAGAAAGTGAAGGTCAAACTTAACGAGGATGTTTATGATGAACTGGAAGAAGCAATTGCTGTAAAGAATGAAGATCCTAAACAACCCATTTTCGAGGAAGAGACTCAAGAGTTTCTAAAGCTAGTAAAGCAAAGTGAATACAAAATTCTTGAACAACTAGGTCGAACACCCGCAAAGATCTCTATATTGTCTTTGTTCCTATCCTCTAAAACGCATCGGAATACATTGTTGGAAGTCTTGAAGTAGGCTTTCATTTCACAAGACATCACAGTGGATAATTTGAGCAACGTTGTTGAGAATGTAATGAAATCTAGCTTCATCACTTTTACAGATGAGGAGATACCACTAGAGGGTACAAGACACACCAAAGCCCTCTACATCTCAATTAAGTGTAAAAAGTTCGTATTAGCAAAAGTCCTTGTTGACAATGGATCTTCCTTAAACGTAATGTCGAGGTCTGAAGGGATGTGAATCCCGGAGCGGAAGCAGTAGAACGCGTTCTTGAATTTCTTATGAAATTTAAAACACATAAAAATATAAAAGAGGGAAGAATATTGTATTTTACCTTTGAAGATTCTTCTTCCTGTGATCTCAATCAGACAACACCACTTGATCTTCCTTGCTATATCTCTCGATTGAGAATCCGGATTGTGAGATCCAATTGCAAAGGATTGAGAGAGTAAGAGAGATGAGAGATGTCAAGCCTTTGACATCTAGCACCCCTTTAGGGTTCAGCTTACTTGTTATATTTATAGAGAGAAAAATCATAAAACCATTAGGATATCTTATCCTTTTGAATATAGGATATCTTCTACTTAATCTAGGGAAATCTCAAGGCCATCAGGATATCTTCTTCTTTTTAATTAATAATAAACAAATTAAGTAAATCAATTAACAATTCATCAGTTTAATCAAGTAATTAGATTAATAATTATTGATCTAATTAATTATTAATTATTAATTATTAATCTAATTAATAATTAATTAATTCAAAACCCAATATTAAATAAATAAATAAATTATTTTCAATTAATTATTTAACTTTTATCTAAATATCACATATTTAATTAAAACTATATATTTGAATCATATTCAAATGCATCTCTCTTGTATAACCTATAGTTTTAATTATCGAATCTTTATTAGAAAATAAACTATATATAATGTATCATAATGTACATTATATATATTTCCTGATATATAATTTGAACATTTCACATTCTCTCAAAATCTTGATCCTCGTTTTACCGTTGTGAGCTAGCAAGGGGACCTAATGGGCCTACAGATCAGAAGCTCAAACGAAACAAGATTAATCAATCAAACTCATTAACCGAGTTAATCAACATTTGTTAACTGCAAGTCACTCCACTAAAGACCCATAGCTGCACTCTTCTCACTGTAGAATATTTTTGTGTCCACGGATATACGACCATGAACGGCAAGTCAATCCTTCACCAGTGCTCATAACTCTAGTTGGGTCAAATTACTTTTTTACCCCTAGGTTACATCTTGCTCCTTAGATACCACTGCTCCTCTAATGAATTGCCCGATTATGGTCCGACCAATAACCGAAAGTCCCTTTCGAGCCAGCGAGAGGGTGTGGCCCCTTGTTCGAGTCCTGAAGTCAGCTCTACTCTCCTAAAATCGAGGAGGAGTGAATTCAATCTTGTGAAGTTATGTTCTCAGCTCCCTACTCGGTCTCGTCCCCAAAATAGTAAGAATATTGAGTCGACGACTCGGGCCACTCTCACCCATACAAATTAAAAGACGAGCTCTAACAGACAGGAGTCCATAACTCACTCAGGATTGAGATCAAGTTACCTGTTCATCCTATTGAAATATTAATCTATTAGCTAACGGTGTTACAGCTAAAGATTAATTATTTCACGGTTTGGTCTTAACAAACTCATTGTATAGGATACCCACACTAGCATGTCTCCACACGAATGACATGGATCAAGTCATTTGTAACTATTACAAAGTGGGACGTATCCATAGTATTACCAGGATAAGGTACCCAACTTTATCCATGTACTATAGACCATTTAGGTTGTTACTAGAACATTATCCACTTGTCTATCGAATATATATTGTATATCATATTGTATATCAAATATATACATTGTATATTAAATATATATTGTGTATATTAAATATATTAAATATGTAGTGTATATCATATATAATATTTTAGTTACATTCAATAACCATGGATCTTAGCTTATTGGAATATGATTAATGCAAAGAAATAATAAGATAAATCTTTATTGAATAAATAATTTGTTCATAAATTAAAAATACACGGCTAAGTGCACCAAACCAACAATTCACACAAGAGAAGTTACCAGTCGATAACTCCAATATGAGGCCAAGTACTATGATAGTGAGAGCATTCGATGAAGCTCACAGCTCTATTTTTGGGGATATTGATATCCCGATCCAAATAGGTCCTTGCACCTTTGACATAACATTTCAAGTTATGGACATTACATCAGCTTATAGCTTCTTGCTGGGGCGAATCTGGATACATTCGGCAGGATCAGTTTCGTCAACTTTACATTAGAAAGTTAAGTTTGTGGTTGACCAAAAGTTGGTGATCATATCGGGACAAAAAGACATTCTAGTCTCAAGGCTTGCTTTGATGTCATACGTTGAAGCAGCAGAATAAGCTTTTGAGTCTTCATTCTAATAATTTGAGATTGCAAATGCTACAACTTTTGGAAGACCTAAGCCACGACTATTGGAGGTCACCTTTAAGGAGGAAAATTAGAATTTAGACAAATTACTGAGGATGGCTAAGAACACAAAGAGGTTTGAGTTAGGGTATAAGCCAAATAGAGGAGATATCATTCGAGTGTAGAACCGTGAAAAAGCAAAATGTCTGGCAAGATTTGAGAACAACAAGCAACTACCCAAGGAGAACTATATGTCCACCTCTTCACCACTCTTTCAGAAGTGTCGGCATAATCCATCAGGAGTACGATGAGAACTCTGCAGTTACAACTGTGACAGAAGAAAGGGAGCAAACTGGACCTTTTGTCTTCCTGTGCTCATATGGCTTTGAGCTTAGCAAAGCTGCCATCTTTTGTTAATAATAAGTGAAAGTAATTGTCCATTTATTAATACGAATAAAAAGAAGAAAAAGATATGATATCGTGATATGTAGTCATTTATACATACAGATGGTATATTTCACGACTTTGATGCATCCATGACCATGGCTATCCCAATTAGCTTCATGAACTTCAATTTCTTGGACAATATTTTGAGAAATATTGGGAACATGATAAGTGTGATGTTTGAAGAGTTGGTAGAATTTCTCAACAGGAGTATTTATCTCTAATTCACTCACAAACTTTCCACAAAAAGACATGGTTTCAACAATTACTCTCTCAGATTTGCTTTACACAGCACACTTTCTATGCACAGCAATGCCAATTGCCTCACCTTTTTATACAACTCTAATAATCAACTATTTTATTATTTCGTGGTTATTCTATTTTTTTATTGTTATTTTATTGAATAAGAGTTTTTTCCCCCTATTGTCTAAGTTTCAGTCCAATAGTGACACTATAAATAATTTCTTTTTCCCGAACGAAACTTTTGGCCACGACTTTATTTTTCGTCGTGATAGGGTACTTTTGGCGATGAAGTATAACTTTCGTCACCATAAGTGGATGGCAACGAATTTGCAATTCGTCGCCACAAGTTTCGTACTTTTGGCGACGAAAATTATATTTATTTGCCAAAAGTACCATGTGGCGACGAAAATAAAGTCGTTGCCAAGAAGTTTTGCATATGATATTTTTTTCAAAACTTATGACGACAAAATTTAGATTTCGGGTACTTTTGGCGACGAAATGTAATTTTAGTCTCCAAAAGTTTTGAAAAAAAAATGAAGACAACAAAACTTATGGCGACGAAATCTAGGTTTCGTTGCCATAGGGTATTGTTGGAGACGAACTATAATTTTTGTTGCCAAAAGTTTTGAGAAAAGAGTGGAAATTTTGCCGCCAAATTTTTAATGAAAATTAAGGAAATAAAACTGATGGCAACGAAGCTAGTTTTCGTCGTCATATGGTACATTTGGCAACTAAATGTAATATTCGTCGTCAAAAGTTTTGAGAAAAGAACGAGAATTTTGCCGCCAAAWTTTTTAATGAAAATTAAGGAAACAAAACTTATGGAGATGAAAGCTAGATTTCATCACGATAGGATACTTTTGGTGACGAAATGTAATTTTCGTTGCCAAAAGTTTTGAGCAAAGAGCGGGAATTTTATGTTGGGATAATGAAGCCAAAACAGATGACCCGTGTCCTACGAGGAAAACGATTTTCAATCTACTACCAATTCCTACAAGGAGTAGGATATTATTGTCTTATAAGGATTACAATATTGTTTTCCTATAAGGATTGTGATATATGACCTCTTACAAATAGAACCCTTTTGTTAAGGTTTCATTTGTACAGAATTCAAATAAGAGAGACCTGAGTCGTTGTGGGCAGTGTGTGAAAAAGGGGTTTGTATCTCGTGGGTTTAGTGAGGGTATTTCCAATTGTGTAATCCTAGGTAGCCATTGTAAGGGTGCTTAGAAGCAAGATAGTAATATCTTGAGTGGGATCTCCATTGTAATATTCCCAACTATAGTTGAACCTGCTTTTTAGCAGAAGACTGGACGTAGTCTCAAGATAGGGGTGAACCAGTATAATCCCTGTGGTGTTAAGCTTTTCTATCCCTATCTCTTATTCCTTTGTTATTATTACTTACTTATATGCGTTTAACAAATCAAATAGTTTCTGTTTGAAAAACTTACAGGAGGATCAAGTTATCTATATTTTTTCCTAACAATTGGTATCGGAGCGTTTGGTTCAGAGGGTCATGGGATCAGCAGAGAAGTCAAGTTTTGAAGGAATCATGAAGTTCGATGGGGCCAATTTCGAATATTGGAAGATGCTGATTAAGGATTACTTGACCTGCAAGAAGTTGAATAAAGCTTTAAAGGAAGGACCAGTATGGATGAAAGATGAAGATTAGGTAGAGACAAATGAATATGCAATTGCCTTATAAGATTGTGTTTGTCAATGAATGTGGCAAGTCTCGTAGCAAACGAAACGACAGCAATAAATCTAATGAAAGCACTGGAGAGTAGGTACAAGAAACCCTCAGCTAATAATAAGACAGTAGTGTCC
Organism: Momordica charantia; assembly: GCF_001995035.1. The sequence continues at coordinate 541,844 of NW_019104620.1, forward strand.
AATTCGTTAGGAGACAAATCTTTGAAATTTTCAGAAATTTGTGATGCAGCAATTGCTAAAGAAATTCGCAGAAGGGGGAGTGGAAAAAAATCTACTTCCGTACAAGGCTCAACATTGGCGGTCGAAAAAGGTAAAAACAAGGTTGCGTCTGATGACAAGCAGTAGAAGCATAGTATGAGGGATTGGAAGAGAGATGCTGAATGTTTTCATTGCCACAGAAAAGACCATATCTTGAAAAACTGTAGGATATTAAAAGAGGATCTGAAAAGGTATATGGCAGAGTCAAATGCAGTTGTAGACGATGCCCTCGTCTGTGTTGAAAGCAACACAAAAACAGGAGACTAGTCATCAGAGTGGGTAATAGACAGCGGAGCTTCAGTACACATATCTTCAAATAGAAGATTATTCACATCTTTCAGAAGAGGCAATCGTGGCCACGTGAGGATGGGGAATGAAAGACTTTCCAAGACTAAAGGAATTGCAAATATATGATTGAAGACCAATATTGGGGATTGAGTTATTACTGCGAGATGTCAAGTATGTACCCAGTATCAGAATGAACCTTATCTCTACAGGTAAGATGAACGATGATGGTTATCAAAGTGAGTTTTGTAGGAACCAGTGGAAGCTCACCAAAGGATCCAAGTTGGTGGCAATTGGCCATAGAAGATCTACAGTTTACACGTTGCAATTGAGCGTTGCCAGAGGATCATTGAAACAGTAGATTCAAGTTGCAGATGGTGTCCAAAGAGGTAGGATTGAGCCAGCAACAAAGACAACCAAAACAGATCAGGAGAATCTGCCATCAATTCAGAAACAATAATTGAGAAGTCAAAGAACGAGAACATGTTCTTTAGGTTGTCAGAGATTATCCCCAATTGTTAGACGGATGGGTGAATTGATGAAGTCGCATCAGTGAACAGTTGCATCAGAGAAGATGAACCCAATAGGTACTGAGGTAAATAATGGAGTTTCAATTCTGGCAGTAAGCTTGAATAGAGTTGTCAAGTAATCAGTAGGAAGTTCTTTTTCAAGAATCAGTGTTTGAGAAAGAAGAAGGAAGCTTCAAATATCACCACTTAGTTTAAGTAGGAGCACGTGGTTGTGTCTTTTGCATCTGGAGACAAGACCACGTAGATTGCCCGACCTCAGGGCAAAAACAGATGAGACTAGTGATTTCTAATATTTCGTTTTACAAGTTTTTAAACTTGCAGGAGAAGCCTTGAAGATTTTTTCAAGAAGATTAGAAGTTGTTGCAGTAGAAGCCTTGGAGTTTTCCAAGATAATCAAAGACTATTGTTGCAGTGGGAAGCAAGATCGATGTTTTGTCTCCAAGTGGGAGATTGTTGCAATAATGGAGCCAAAACAGATGACCCGTGTCCTACGAGGAAAAGGATTTTCAATACTACTACCAATTCCTACAAGGAGTCGGATATTATTGTCTTATAAGGATTACAATATTGTTTTCCTATAAGGGTTGAGATATTTGACCTCATATAAATAGAACCCTTTTGTTAAGGTTTCATTTGTATAGAATCCAAATAAAAGAGACTTGAGTGGTTGTGGGCAGTGTGTGAAAAAGGGGTTTGTATCTCGTGGGTTTAGTGAGGGTATTTCCAATTGTGTAATCCTAGGTAGCCATTGTAAGGCTGCTTAGAAGCAAGATAGTAATATCTTGAGTGAGATCTCCATTGTAATATTCCCAACTATAGTTGAACCGGCTTTTTCGTAGAAGACTGGACGTAGTCCCACGATAGGGGTGAACCAGTATAATCCCTGTGATGTTAGGCTTTTCTATCTCTATCTCTTATTCCTTTTGTTATTGTTACTTACTTATCTGCTTTTAGGCCGTTGAAGGGAAAAATCAAATAGTTCCCGTTTTAAGAACTTACAGGAGGAACGATTTATCTATATTTTTTTCCCAACATTTTACCACCAATTTGTTTAAGGCAACAAAACTAGTGGTTTTCGTGACGAAATTTTACTTCGTCGCTATAAGTTAGGATTAAACCCCAGCCCTCTCTCTTTTCCTTGCATTTCTGCATTTTTTTCTTTCTCCCAACCCTTCTTTTGTTTACTGCTCCCTCTCCCCTCCCTCTGCTCTTTCTCCCTGCCTCTGCTTTCTCCTCTCTCCCTCCTTTAGTTGGTTATCCGTGCTCGTCCATCCGCCGCCACTCTTTTTCCTATGAGGTATAATTTCTAATTGTTTTTTTGTTATTTTTTAACTAATATAAGCATCTCGAAATTATAGACCGCCTATGCTCATTTGTCGTCGTCGTCATCATTGCAGCCTCTCTCCATCGCGTCTCTCTCCACCGTAGACGAGAATGCATACTCGGTCCAAGATTAATATGAATCTTGTTCCAGGATTATGATGTTGGATTTTATGCCCTAAACTCGTTGTTTGTAAACATAAAACAAATATTCATTCAATAAAGTTGTTATTGATGTTTCTCTTAGAATTGCATTAACCCAAATCCAATAAACTAACATCCGAAGTGATGTCATGTAACTGGAACAATATATAACATATATACAGTACATATTTAATATACAGCGTATATATTTGATATGCAGCGTATATATTTGATATACAGCGTATATATATACAATATATATTTGATATAACAGGTAGATAATGTTCCAGTAGTAACCTAAAGAGTTTATAGTATATGGATAAGGTTGGGTACCTTATCCTCGTAACACTATAGATACGGCCCACTTTGTAATAGTTACAAATGACTTGATCCAAATCATTCGTGTGGAGACATGCGAGTGAGATATTCTATACAATGAGTTTGTATAAAACTGGTCCACGAAATAATTAATCTTTAGTTGTAACACTGTTAGCTCATATATTAATATTTCAATAGGATGACCAGGTAACTCGATCTCAATCCTGAGTGAGTTATGGACTCCTGCCTGTTATGGCTTATCCTTTGATTTGTATGGGTGATAGTGGCCCAAGTCACCGACTCAATATTCCTACCATTATGGGGACGAGACCGAGTGGGGAGCTGGGAACATAACTACACAAGATGAAATTCACTCATTCCCGACTTTATGGTAAGTAGATGAGTGTTCTCTTAAGTACTAATCCAGGACTTGAACAAGGGGCCTCACCCTCTCACTGGTCCAAGAGGGACTTCCAGTTATTGGTTGGACAATAACCAGGTTGTTCATTAAAGGATCAACGGTACTTAAGGTACAGATGTAACACAGGGGTAAAACGGTAATTTGACCCAGTTGTGGTTATGAACACTCGTGAAGAATTGACTTACCATTAATGGTCAAAATCCATGGATGCCAAATATTTTACAGTGAGAATAATGTAAATGTGGGTCTTTAGTGGAGTGACCGACAGTTAACGAATGTTGATTAATATGGTTAATGAGTTTAATCAATTAATCTCGTATCATTGGAGCTTCTGATCTATAGGTCCATTAAGTCCCCTTGCTAGCTCGTAAATGATAGTTAAGAACATTTAGTCTTGAATAGAATTTGAATTATGCAAATTAGTTAAAATGAAATTAAGGTTAATTGTATGAGATGCAATTAATATAATGTATGTTGATACATTATAATATAAAGTTAATTTTGAATTGGATTCAAAATTATGAGAGAGATGGACATTAGAATTTGATTCTAATATGGTTCATGAATTTAACTTTAATTTGATTAAATATGATTTAATTAAATTAATGGGATATGTTAATTTGATTAAATTAATTTGGATTTAATTTAATTTAATTGATAATTCTTTTTGTAATTAATTAAATTAGATTTAATTAAAATTGTTTTAATCAAATTAAAAATAAAACAAAAAAAAAGAAAATGGGAGGAAGACCTCCCACCTTCCACCATTGATGGTGGAAAGTGGGGAGATTTTACGACCTTTAATGGTGAGAAGTGGGGAAGTTGTGACTTCCCCCTCACTCCTTCCATGTAAAAGGGAGGTTCTCCCATTTCTTTTCTGTAGCTCTGAACGTGGTTGGTTGAGTTTCTGAAACTCCAACGAGAAATCCTCTCTCTCTATCTCTCGGTTTCCCTTTCAATTATAAGATAGTTCCCACAAACCTAATTCTCAACATCCAGAGGATAGCGAGGAAGACTTTTTGGAGGCGTTGGTATCTACATTGAAGAGGTGTATTCAAAGGTATGCATCACTAACTTCCTTTTACTCATGCATATGTCTTTTCTTTATTGTAATTCTAAAACAAGATCGAAGCACAGGCGTTCACGCTTCCGCTGCCGGATCCGATCCCTTCATATGAAAAATTCAATCCTATGGCATCTTGATTCAAGATTGGTCCGAAAAAAATTGGCAAGGTAGGTCCAAGATTGGTAATATTACCCCGAACCAATATTGGACAGCCTTCGACCCTGATTGCGAATCTTTGATTGTGAACAATCCTCGCAATCCTAGTCCAAGATTTCCAATCTTTGCATGGGACAATATTGTCAATCTTGGACCTAGATTGTCAATCTCTTCCCAGACCAATCTTGGCAATCCTGGACCAAGATTCATATTAATCCCAAGATTAGATTGACAATCTTGGACCAATACTGGCAATCTTGGCCCTGGATTAAATGCAATGTTTATGGTTTATTTTTTGGTATATTACCTCGTAACCTTATGTTATTTATCTTGTTTGCAGGATACCTCGTGTTTTTATAAATTTCAGTAAAGAATGGAAGCACAATGAAAAAGATTATGTTGATAGTCGTACGAGAAGATTGATAGTAGATACTACGACCACGTACAAATAATTTTTAGGTCACGTTTATAAACTAAGTAGTATAAATCCAGAAGAGTTTGATATTAGAATTAGACGTGTATATCATTTCAAAACTAAAGTTTATAATGGAGATAGCAGTGATGATAGTTACCTAAGTTTCTAGTAGTGATGTGTCTAACTTGTCCGTTAGTAGTAGTATTGACACTAATCACACTTTACAAGTCCTTGAGAAAATAATTTTTAAATACTTTTTCCTATATTATTTATTGTAAATTGTGTATGCTTGCGAGTTCTAAACGACAATTTATAATTAAATAGCTAACATAAAAGATATGGAACAAGTTTTTGGTATCGTTTCCGAAGACTTTGATAAGTTTTATTAGTCAAAATGTGCATTATTTTGCAACAACAATTTTCTTTTCCTTCTCACGAGGAGCCGACTTACTTTTGCTATGTGCTCTCGCAAGTTAACTTGGGTGTATGTACAAGAGTCACAAGTCTAAGTTTCATATCAACCTAGAGATAGAAAGGACTTTTCTCCAAAGAAGGGGAGCACATAGAGCTAATTAACTCAACAACATGGTTGATAATAGAGTCCCACGTTTAGAAGATCTGACCCGAGATAAATCAAAATGAACCTATACTAGACCAAGCAGCGTTGAGCCTATTGTACAAGGTTACACCTGTCAATAATGCAATCTTATTAACATACAATAAAAAAAGAGCTATTTGAGACTATGCTGCTATAATATTTAATAATTTGATGTCATTGGAGAATCAAGAAGATAGATACCTTGTTATCCAAGCCTCGAAATAGTACTCTAAGGGAATCACTTATAAACACTTGAAAAAGTGTACACTTTGCACTCTTCACAATTGAAAGACTGTAAATTCTATATTAGGTAAGAATGTTCATAGCTCCTCGCTTGAATGTGTTCCCAAAACAGAAGACTTATTGGGTGAATGTTTGTCACCTTCCCCATGTCAATCATGTAGACCTCTAACTTTGCCCTTTTTTTGACGCTTCTTTTGTTGGGTGTGTTGCTCTAAACTTGTAGCTTGTAATTATGTAAAAACAATTTATATTTTAAAAAGCTATGTTTTATCCGACGGTCTCCACCATTAGTTTGTATCATGAGATTTCATATATGACCTGCGTGTCGTGCTGGTGCGATCATCCCTACGGAGGGCCATTGTATGGAATCAAAACCAAGACAAACTTAAAAAATGGATAAAGGTTTCTTAGGTTTTGCTCCAATATGTTCCTTCCCTACGGCGAGATTATTGGACTGGACCTCTGAGGTCTGAAAATGGTGGGTCACACTTACGGGGAATTGTTAAGCGAGTTAGCAATTTTCTGACCAAATAAACCGTGACAAATGACTATAGGAATAAGAGTTATTCCGGTGTAAGATTTAGTTGAGAACGTCTCACTTCAGTGAAGGAGTAGTTGTCTACCCTAGGGTAGTTGTTGTTCTTTATCACTGAAGCGTCGTTGCAAAACAATTTTGTTAGGGTGCTTGATTACTTTTGCTAAAATTTGATTAGGTTTAAAGGATAATGCATGAAACCGATATATGTTTGTTTTTTATTTTCAGCATGTCGACTTCTATTATTTCTCTCTTAGCCACTGAAAAACTTAGTGGCAAGAATTACAAATGGAAATCGAACCTAAACACTATACTCGTAATAGATGATCTCAGGTTTGTCTTGCAAGAGGAATGTCCTTAAGCTTGTACGCCTAAAGCCACTGTGGCGGTGCGCAACGTCTATGATGGATGAAGGCCAACGACAAGGCCAAGGTCTACATCTTGACGAGCATATTTGATATGCTTGCTAAGAAGTACGAGAACATGGTCACCACCAAGGAGATAATGGACTTGCTACAGAGCATGTTTGAACAATTGTCCCCACAGGCTCGACATGAAGACCGTACGTTCATTTATAACTTATGCATGAGGAGCGTTCATTAGTACGACAACACGTTCTCAACCTGATGGTCAACTTTAATGTAGCAGATACGAACGGGGTCGTGATAAATGAGCAGAGTCAGGTCACAGCTTTATTCTAGAATCGCTTTCGAAGAGTTTCCTGCAATTCAGCAGCAATGCTGGTTACGAAGAAGCTGGACTATCATTTTGTACGGGAAAAGGTGGCTTTAGGACAACTTATAACTTGATATGTTCCTTCAAATCTTCAACTTGCAGAAATTTTCACTAAGCCACTTATCAAGTCAGCATTCAGGGAACTCAGAAGCAAACTTGGCATTCGTGAAGCTCATCCCAGTCTGAGGAAAGATGATAAAAGAGTGAAGTGTCAAGATCAATATCATGCTAATCTTGCCTTGCACACATTATAACAGTATCCTCAAATGTTATACTACTGTTGCTACTATGAGATGTCATTACATTGCTGTCGTACAATTGATCCTGCTATGATATTAAATATTTGACCAATTACGGTGATTATCAATCAAATCGTGGTAGATTTGGGCAGTACCAATTTCCTAGTGTTGGCCATAATTTCACCATAATTTCACCAAGTTTCATATCCTGTAATTGCCTTATATGTCACATCATTTGTGCATCAGTGTATTCTTAATCTTCTTATATAGAACCCTTATAGCAAACTTTTTGTTATCGATAAAGCGAGAATCATTCCTTTGTATCCAAGTCTGATTTGTGTTAAGTTTTAGCTCGATTTTAATATGAAGTTCGAGATAGAATACAATACCTGACGCGAAAGTGAGACCCTCTATTTATAAGTTGGGGATCAGATCGGCCATCCAATAGGTGTTCATTAGTGTTGGATTTGGATCATATCTTTGATGCAGGAGAGTACCACTACAGTGTTTACTTGCTAAGTATTGCAGATTGGTCCCTTCCAAGATTGTCCTTAGGTAAGATCTTAGTCTTCCGTCTTTCCTTGTTCTCCACGTGGCAAGGTTCTTTTCTGCCCTCAAATTCAGAACTTGACTTCCAAGAATCTGTAATGTGTGTTCATGGTAATTCTTCCACTTCTAGAGTACTTGGAAAAGGAAAGATTCCTTTAAAAACTACCTTTGGAAAAAACTTTATCTTTCTATATGTTCCTTCGTTGCATAGGAAATGGTTTCTGAGAGTCTATTGATCAAGCATGGGTTTAGGATTTTGTTTGAGGCTAACAAGTTTATCAGCATAAAAAAAAGTGACTTTTTGGTAAGGGTTATTTAGCTGGTGGTTTATTATTTTTTTTAATACTATTTCTACTTTTCCCAAGATGAATGAAAATACTACTCATTCTACTTATATCATTGAATCTATTGTTGTGCGGTATGGTAAATCAAGACATGTGAATGTTGTATCAATTAACAGACTTAAAGCTTTGAATGTTATTGATGCTTATGAATA